>VYZS01062070.1:7396-31932 GCA_013400695.1 Neodrepanis coruscans
CATCTGGCTGCAATTAGATCAACTAAGTGAAACACTTCATGGTTTCACTTCCATGCTTCAATTCCTAAACAACAAGTCCAACACTACAGCTGTATCACATGGCTCCCTTGCATATTATGAGCCATAAAAATACCAAATTGAGCTAATTATGATGCATGTAAAACTTATACCATCAGATCCAAATCCCATTATCTGAATATAAAGACTCCCAAGGTGTTGCACAGAATTTGGATCAGATCTACAATGACAAATGCCAAGTTTGTAAGGCCAAAATGAGCTGACAACACCAGTGTAATTTTGGCACAACACTACTGAATTCTGTGAGGCCACTCTGATTTACAACAATCTGAAAGAAGAATTTAACCTGTTTTGGTTTGTGCTGCTGCAATACAGTGTGCTTCTCATTTTATAGCAGACCTAAAGATTTTTGTTTTCTTTTTCAAACCTTAATTTTTCTTTCAACCATAGATGTTACATATTCTCCTAATAATTTTTTTTATTGCAGTAACTAATTATTGGTGAAATTAATTATCTATTGGCATCGTTAATTGTCTATCAGCAATGGATGAATGAGACTGCACATGCAGAAGTCGATTTGAGGATTACAGACACTTCTGAGCCCTTGCTCCACTTCCTCTTTTGTTATGCTCTTTGTAAAACAGCACCTGCTGTTGCCCTTCAGCTGATTAGGATTCCCACAACTTTTGCCACTTCATGTTTTGACTTCACACGCTCACTTTCTCACACTCCTCTGTCTGGCTCTTTTCAGCTACCTATCATACATATCACCATGCATGCCTCAAAGTTGTTTTCTACTTTGTTTTTTCACACTCTGCGTCAAAACATTGGCTTCAAAATCAAAGGTCTTTTTTGTCCTAATCAGCCAGGCAGCTGTTTCAGCCAAGTTAACTTGTTACCACAGTTTTTCAGAAGCAAGATACCCCATTTAACAAGTTCATTTCTTCCACTAAAATATTGTGTACAAGCTATAATAGGACAGGAAAGCTTTCAATATAGAGTAGTTTTTGAGACAAATTCAGGCCTTACTCACGCTTCAGGGCGATTCTGTTGTCACTTGACAACAGTAATCTCTCATTTCCCTAAGAAGAAATGAGTGAGGGATTTGGTCAATCATAAAAGTACAATTTTTACAGAACAGCTTGAAAGTGACAGAAATAATCATTAGTTGAGATTAACGGGAAGATTCTGGGATACAGAAATAATTATTTACTATTTCACTTCAGAGGCAAAAATGGAAGGACAAAAAATGAAGGATCACATGAGCTATAAGCTGGTATGGAGTGGTATGTTTAGTAATATATGGCTATTAACTAATGATATCTCACAGCTTCCTGCAGCTGGCCACAGTCTGGCCACTCTGCAGCAGTGAACAAATTAAAAAAGCTGGTAAAATGGTGTTTGTTTCTTCTGAACTTGGCCGGTTGAGGCAGCTCCCATAACTAGGCAGCTGCCCTGTACTTTCCTGCTGTTGGTGTCAATATCTCCTTCAGCCACCAATGCAGGGGAACCAGGAAGGCAGCGGGGAGCACCAGCAGCCACCTGCATGGCTCCCACACATGCAAGAAACACAGTATTTTACAGGTAAATAAAGATACTTGCAAGGAAAGAGAGCTGTGGTTTTCTCCTTCAAGGAACAAAACCTTTTCTTTATCACTCAGAACAGAACTTCTAACAAAAAAAAAAACCAAAAAAACAAACAGCACAGTCTTCTCAGAAAAGCCCTACAAACAGATAAGGTTCATGAGAGTTTGGCTGCTGATTTCACACCTCGTACAATGCCTTTGCATATTTGAATGCCTTGGCATTGTTATTAGGGAATAAAATACTATATTCCATAAACCTACTTTAAACTGGCAACTTTTACAAGCGCTAAACACCCTTTTTAAAAGGTATTTTAAAGAAGCACTGAGTCACAGATTTGATAGTTTGGATTTAGTCAGTCGAAGTCAAGGGCAGGTACAGCATAGTTATTAAAAAAGGTCAAAAGGCATGCACATCACATCCAGTGGAGGTGGGTGCTGTGATATATGGTGCGGTTCATAACTGCCCCATTTGACTGAAGTCACTGTATTATCAGCGCTATACTCTCACTTAACTGCTCTGTAAAAGTGCTTTGGAATATGGAAGTGTACAAGAATCCATACAAAACCAATTTCTCTTCTGTTCTATTTAAAAGTTACAGGCACTAGTAAAAGGAGAATAAATATCACTCCTTGTTTTATGCAGATGGGAATATCCACCAAGAAATTATTGATAAGCCTTATTCAAAAGGCAGCCAGCCCTCAGGGTGCTTCTCTGTGCAGCCTCACTGAGAGATGTCGTGCCATACCATGGGACATGGCTGTAAAGCTGTCAACAGGCTTCCTGCCAATCTTTTAGTGCCCTGGGCAGGAGCAGCCACTTCTTGGGCAGCTTGCAGAGGTGGCACACCTGCCTTCATATTTTGTCTGCGGGCTTGGGCAGGACCTCTTGCATGTGCCCCATGGGTGGTCCTGCACTACATCATACCAGTACACCATATCCCTTGCCACACCTGGACTCCTTCATTTCAGAGATGGAAGCAGAAATGCTCCAGGCTATCCACAGCATCAGAAAAGATGTACCAATAACTGCCCTATCTCCCAGTGAATCACTGACTGAACAACTCCAGGAGATAAAATTCTCACCTGCGATCACCTTACAAACCCAGAGGGTGTGCCGGAACAAATAAATTGTCTACAGCAATTTCACATGCCTAGAGAGCTCTTCCATGCCCATTTACAATACCTGCTAGTAGTGGGGGAACATTCAGCAAGCAGAAATCAGTCACTGACAGAAAGAGGATTGGACAGGATTTGCACAAAAAGGTCAGCAAGAGGATGAAGCTGCCATAACAACACAAATTAAGATACCATCTTGTGATCGAGAACAACAGCCTGCACTAGACATCATCAGAACTTCTGCGAAAGCAAAGCTATTTGGAACTTCTTACCCAGGGAAAATTATCTCCAGGAGAAAGGTGCATCAAGAGCAGAGGAACCTCCTCCCAGTGCTCAGCACCATCACTGTCTACTGACATTGTGGTAGAGCAGGTTAATCTGGCAGGGAAGAGAGCTGAGTAAGTGCTGCCCACAGCCACAACAGCTGTGAGCCCTGCATCCTTTGCCATGGCACCTCCCGCCCACTTACTTAGACAGCTCTGCTTTTACCTGCCAGCACCTCTGGTCCACACTCAGAAAACAAAAATGCAGGTGTCTTGCAGTGCCCTTGAGGCATCACCAGCCTTGGACACAGCCCCAGGTTGCCAACAGCATTGGGCATAATCGCAAAATGTAAATGATTTAGGCAAATACCAGGCTGAAATTGTGTTGAATTACCATGCTGGCAATCTTCCTTGTCAGAGGGCAGTGAGCTTTTCAGATCTGCACACCAAGCCACTGCACACCTGCACACTGGGCACAGCAATCTGAGCTCACCAGAGGCTCCATTCATATTTCTAGTAGTTACCTTCAGGAAGAAATTTCTAAAAAGTCTTGCTGATCACCATCTTAATAATCTCCTCTAATTGCTAGTCAGTGAAACATTTAAAACAGCTCCTTTTGAGACTGTTTTTGTTTGGTTTTGTTTGGGGGTTTGGTGGGGGTTTTTTGCCTGTAGTGTAATTTTTGTTTGCATTGTCTCTATGTTGATGTTTATTTTTAAGCTCCATTGTTTTCTACCAACCGTGTATAAGGACAGGTGTAAAAGAAATATCTTATTTGGTATTAGTTATGGATATTATTCTTGGAAATAAAAACAAGTAAAGAAAGTGACCTCATACACACCAGTCTCAAAATGGGCTCCATTAGATCGAAAACATAGCAAATTTAATGGGTTATTTCTAAATAAATGGGTTATTATTTCTAAAGAAGGCCCCCTTCGAAGTTGGAAGCAGTGCTGCCCTAAAAGACAAGCATGATGGACTGCCACCTGCAGACACAGGGCAACAGGTCTCTGTAGGATGCACAGCAGCGTCCTATAGCACAGGAGGGGATCTTTGAGCATCTAGTGAGGTCCAAATGCAGCCATGGTCCTTCAGAGCATGTCTCCAAGTACTGCCAGGGACAATTTAGCTAATATAAAACATAGCACCAATTAAACTTCAACCATCTTCTCTAAAGAAAATGCTGGGCAGGAGTCATTTCATTACCTAATGAGTCCCTGACATCCTCAAGGTAGACAGATCCTGCACTTCACCTCACTGCCCCACAGAGCCCCACAATTCCATGTGGCTAAAGAATAGCTGATTTTGGCCTGACTGAGATATTTTGGTCTGTCTGGACATACAGTCTTGTTATGAAAACATTAGGATATAGAAAATCCATCTTCTGCCTTCATAGTTTACTGCAGAAATAGCACCCTCCCTGCACTACAGTTCCAGCCAGTTATGCCTTTCTCTGCTACATTAAATGCACTTTTAATAGCTAGTACACTCTCCCCATGGAAGTGTTCCTCACCACAAATAAATCACCTCTCCAACAGAAAACAAAGAGAGCAAATGCTTTGACCAAATTCACTAAAATGAGGTGAGATTGGTGGGAACAGCTTTTCCATAATATTCTTTTCCGAGGATGAAATGCTTTGGGTGGGAGTCACCACCTCAATTTTGCCCAGGCCAAAGCTGGTATCCAAAGTGTCCCACTTCATAAGACAGAACAGTAGCCTCCTGTCTCTGGTGTATGATTTCGTTTTAATGCACTAAAGCTTACTTTGTTTGAGTTGATGCCTTAGGATTTCTTAAATATGTTATATTTCTGAATTTTACCATAGCTGTATGGGTTCTCACATTTAGGATGGTAGAAAACCTCTTTCTCATGGTGTGTGAAATGTTGTTTAGCTTTCTTTCCAGGAGAAAAACAGATTCTAGCAAGAACATTCTGTTTGGGACATGAAACTGGATGGAAATAACAAGATCTGGGATAGACAAAGCAAGACAGGGGGTCCAAAATCCTCTGGAGAAGCTCCAAGGGGCAGGCCAGGGATGGGGGGGCAGGATGAGGGACAAATGATTTTGGTATTGGATGTATCCATTAGATATGATAATAATGGATTAGTATTGAAAAAAGGGTACTAGTGCTATGGTGAGGGCATGTCTATGTACACATGGACGTGGAAGCTTGTATTAAAGATCACCTCTTTACTTTATCTTGGCCAGGAAAGTTTTTCTCTTGTTTTAGACATAAAAGTGGATGTATTTCTAAGTATGCTGTCCCCAGTAGTAGTTACTAATCAGTATTGTGGCCTTCAGTAATCCTTGTGGTGGCATAAAATTATAAACAGAAACTGTTTTGTCTTTGCAAAAAGGGTTTATGATAACAATATTGAATCACATGATGTTTAGGCCTGATCTCAGCATTACAGTCACCCCAGCACTGTAAAGCTTCCTCATGACCAGCCACTCCTACAGACCTGTCAGTATCTTCCCAATCCAAGGACTTTCTTAATACTAATATTTGGAAAAAAGGCAGGTGGATTCGAAGACTTTGATAAAGCATGAAGCCAACCATCTACATGCACTAATCTTTGCTGTCAGGCCATGTAGAAATACCTCTCCTTTCATCCAAGGAGAGTCTCTAAAAATCTTGATTAGAGCTATGTTATACAAAGCCACAACTGGAAATCAAACGGTTTGTGAAATGGTTTGTGACCATTCAAATCAGTGACCGCTTCATCTGCTTCACAAAAAGAGAGGGGTAAACAAGTCCATCTTTCTTTGCCACTTCAAGTTTATCAGGAGATAATAAAAGCCCAGCCAGAAATTAAGATGCAATGCACAGAAAATACCTAAATCCCACTCCTATGTCTACAAATAGCTGGGTGAAAACACACCAAAGCACTTGTTTGCCTCAAATCACACTTCCTCAGGAGCAAAAACCAGAAAAAAATACAGGTCAGCTTCCACCAAATGGTTCTCTTAAAGAGCAAAGTTTCCACTCCCACACTTCCAGCTAGAAGCACTACCCAAGGGCTCTGACAATTCACACTAGGCCCACCCTAATGTGTTACCAGCCTGTTGGTAAGGCTGTTCCTTATGGCTAGAAAGAGTCTCTTTACACAAACTTGGAGGAAGGATGGTACAATTGTTACCATACGAGTTTTGGATTTATGATTTCTTGGCCCACAATTGCTCTGTGATCTTCATCAAGACACTTCTTAACTTCTGGCAATTTTTCATTCTTTAAATAGTTTAAGGATAAAAAAATGCTACCTTAGTCATGCCAGATTTTAAGGATAAACACCACTCAGGTACTGAAATACTGAGATTCTATGACACTATATGTGCCATGAAAAGGAAATGTCTCATCAATACATTGAACAAGACAGAAAACAGATAAGTCTTCAAGAAACAGCATATGTCAGTTTAGTAATGTACAGTCACATGTACAGCTTTCTCTGTTTCTGATGTGAATAGACTAAAACCATGGCCCGCTCACATCATATGTTTGCCATCAAAGCAACAGTTCCCAGTCAACAGCATCAAAAGCTTCAGACAAGATCTTATCTAAAAATCAGTAGTAAAACCTGCCTGATGCCTGTAGTCTGCTACACAGAAGCAATGATGCACGGGGAACTATTCATCACAAAACTTCTGATGAAACCTCAAAGTCAAAAGGGCTTTTTTGTAGAGGAGAGGATTACCCAGACTTGCCACAAAATTAAGTCTTTGTGGCAAGCAATATTTGCTTACCACAATGGCTGGGTCCATGTTTGTCTTAGCTACATAGAAAGGTTTAGGGCTTGTTTTGAATGATGAGAGATTCTGGAAGGGCATCAAGTTCCTGGCACACTGAATAGATACTTATGTAAAATTGGTAACGCTGATCAAAAGCAGCCTCAGGTGCATCACCTTGGACCTTTGTGTCCAAAAATTACTTCTGAGTTTAGTTTGTTACTCATTAACTTAGGTTATTCTGCAGTGCTGTACATCATTCATTCAGTGCAGTGCCTATTGGTTTGACCTTTACAATGGAGCTACTCTGTTAACTTCTCAGACTGCCTTTTTTGCTATGACATTCAAAGGATTGTAATACTGATAGCAAAATTGTTGTCATGGTTGGGGATAAGAGTTATGTTCTCAAACAAAACAGTCTGTGACACCACACAGTACCAAAAGATAAATTAAAAGTCTGTAAGTAAGGAAAAGCAAAATTTCATGGACCTGTAGCAGAACTTGACAGAATCACAGAATATGCTGAGTTGGAAGGGACTCATAACAATTGTCCAACTCTTAGCCCTGCACAAGACCACCTCCACATACCTGAGAGTATTGTCCAAGCTGTGACCACTTCCCTGAGCAGCCTGTTCCAGTGTCACAATGGAAAGTGGCTTGTAAATGTTCAATGGGGCTATGGAAAAAAACGTTCTTGAAAGTTTCTGAGATAAGCCTATGAAAACAAATAAAGCCAAATAATTTCAGGATAAACATAATGACAAAGTTCAAAGAATTTAATATACAACACTGTTAAAAGAAGAGTGTATTACCAGGAAGAAAAAGATAAAAATCGTGTCCAGAACTGGTATTCCACTGGTACAAAAATGTCCTTCCAGGAACAATATTAAGCTGTCAGGATTTTGTTTAAGTGGAGCAAATGTGCATGTCTGTTGACATGAAAAAAGACGAATTCAAACACAGTGAAGAACAGCACAGAATACTGGGCTGCACGTAGTAAAACATGAACACCTACATCCAGGCTGTTTCTGCAGCTTGAGGCTCCTCTGGATACACTAATCCCATGTTATAGATTGTGCACAGAAATACTTTGTCTTGTCTTCTGTTTTTATCAGAAAGATACAAGAACATATCAGCCAAATAACAACATCTCTGGAATAAAACAAGTTTTTTTCCTTGTGATTTTCTACTCTCCCCACAAGAAGACAGGGTCATGTTCTCTTGGCAACCAAACGTACTTGGACCACAATTTTTCCTTTCTTTTAGAAAAGAGAGTAATTTAAAACTGTCTAGCATCATTTCAAAATGTATTTGTCACATGTTTTTTTCAGTTTCTCTTAAGCTTTTTTATTTGTGAAATTATGAGCATGGGAGGGATGTTCTGTCCTCTGTAAAGAAAGTGCCTCATCAGGGACCCAGGTATGACCACCTCTCCTGCCCATGCCTCAAAATCTTCTCCCTAGATGAATATTTCAAAAACACACAGTCTGAGTTGCCTTTGTTCCTTAATTCTTAGAAAAATGGCTGATAAATGCAAACAAATGACCTCCAATTCTCATTCACACAATGGTCTGTTTACATTTTCCTGGAATTTTAAAGGACCTTTCAGGGGGGTTGGGCTGCCTTTCCAGCATACAAGGCTATCTGGAGCCTTAACAAGACTCATTATTTCTCCATAAAGATGTCTTTCTAGCTGAGCTTTCTGATGTTATGTTTGTGATTGCAAGTGTAATGTCCCCAGACTGCCAGTGTAAATCTTCAGAGTTTAATTATTAAAACTGTTTTCTCTTTCTAGTAATCTTTAGCTAGACAAGTCAATGTGACAAGTGAGAAAGACAGTTTTTACATACAGCCTGTATATACCCAGGTAACATGGACAGTAAGCGCATATGTAAAATTTGTATTTCAGGAAAGCCTATGGGACCAGGTAACATCCTTCACATTGGAACAGGCAAAACATGGTGCACAAGCCCAAACACTACTCCTCTGTCTTCATATGGTTGTCCCAATACAGGACTGACCAGGTCTCAACCAAATACATCTGTATGTGGAAACTGTGGTTCCTCAGGGGTCAGCTAGATCCTTCTGTCCATGTTGGAACTGATGACAACAAATCTAACTGTATGCATGACATTAATGTGGCCCAGTGCGAAAGTCAGCAGTTCATATCTATGACATTGACAGCCTAAAGTGCTGAATCTCTCTGTTCAGGCATTCCAAGAACAAAAATGTGTATGTTTGCTAGAACTGTTAAAATATTTTAAGTTACTAGGCTGCATTAACATCTAAAAATTAAATTACAGTCTTTACACTTTCTCTGCCTTTCTTCTGAATATTTATCTCCATTTGTGCATGTATAGACAAGAGAGATTTTGAATTAATAAATGTGGTATTATGGCATGATCCTTTAAGCAACTAAGAGAGAAAAGGCTGATTTTTTTCTCCAATCCTAAGCACACTGACATCAAGAGTAAATTTGGAGCTTGATGCATGGATTCAGCTTTGCAACTGACATTAAAAGTAATAGCGGCCACATGAAAAACAAAATTACACTCTCTTCCTTGGACAAGAAATTAAATACAGATTGCAACTTATTCAAAGATTTTGAAGTCAATTACTTTTCCTAGTGAAATCAGTGAGAAGGACTTGCCATTTCAGTTGATCAGATTTTCTGCCCACTGAGAAGAGTGACTTCATCTGGAATCTTTATCACCATTTCCCTTCCCGTGTTGTTGGATTTTCTTTTTTCTTTTTTTTGCCTGATTGATGATTGGTTTCATAAATACAATATACTTTTTTTTTCCAAAGGCAATTCAACTGCTTTCAATAACTGCCTATAGTTTTGAAAAAACACTAGAATCACTAGAATCCAGAACACACATTCCATTCCCAAATAGGTCCATGAAGTGCAGCTGCAGGTCTATGGAGATACTCTGACCAGGATAAACTTTCATCCAGGGAACTGTTTAAAAATTGTATGAATTGGTCTTCATCTGTCACGATTCACTTAAGGCAGGTGTCACTTGAAAGGACTTGATCCTTCCCCATCAGCAGTAGCAGTATGCACAATGACAAACAGTCAGTTATAAAACCACTACAGAACATAGAGTAGATGTGCCTGAGGGAGATTAAGGTGATGTCTACGTTCAATTCATTCAAAGACGTCAACTCTATCTGTTTATATGCGCTGATCCCAAACTTTGTTCTAGGGAATTTGTTTTGACATTACCATCTCCAAGATCTGAGCTGATTCCCATCCTGACAACTGTCATTCATTCTTAAAACTGTATGTCCACATATATGAGCTGGTTCCAAATATAAAATGAGTGCACCTCCCATCTTAGGTACACTAGACAATCTGATTATCCTGCAGCCAAATCCCAGAACTCAATTTTGAACATTATTTAATAATAATCATAACATTTAGCTGCTAATTATCCAGAGTATTCCCATGGTTCCTAGATTCCCATGCCCTGTTGTTATCTTGCTCCCTGCATGGCTCCGCAGCCCACCTGGTGAGCCTGCAGCAGCTGGTGAGTGATGTGCCAGTCCATTCAATAGCTCTGTCCCCTGTTATCACTCCTTGATCCCCTGCACCCCAAGTTTGTGCTTGTAAAGATGGATGTTCAAGATGCAGAGGGTATGCACTGGTGGGGCAGGGCTGGGAGCAGGAGCTGATGGTGCAGCTAACACTGGTAGAGCTGTGGTAACAGGATGTAACTTGCCAACTGTCCTCAAGGGAAAGGGACATAGGGAAAAGGAGGCATTAGCTGAATACCACTGAATACTGCTATATATAACTACTTAATATGCATAGCATATGCAGGGTTTGCTATCAGTTGTGTAAAGGACACAATTGTTTTAAATACTGTTCTTCTCATGGTAAATTGTTTTGCTCTTGAAATAATCATAATTGCCAGTTTAAGAGAAAAAATCAGATCCTTACTTTCACTAAAAATCTCAGTTTAGACTAGGAGAAAGAGGGAGGCAGACAGGTCTTTTGGACAAAGAGCACGAAATATCCTAAGCAGACATATCACAAGTTTATCACCATGACCAGGATCTGTACAGTAACACCTGTGTCAGCCACCCAAACAAAACTACACAAAACACTTTCTTAGAGTCGACATTATGATAAGAGGCAATCTGTCAATTAGCAAATATCGATGTGGGACACACACTGAGTGCTGGTATCTGTCTCCAGCAAAGCTAGAAAGAGAAGTTTATCTTGAGCTGTGAGCCACATCCAGCCCTGAGTGACCTTCCTGCTTCTGTCATGCAACTATCCACTAAGGGTGGGTTCAGCACAAGTGATGCCAGCTCAGCCGTGCTTACACTTACACTGTCAATGCTTGCACTCTGCTGTGGCATTTTTTGTCAAGGCATCTGTAAGGAATGAGTGCACCTCCTGCAAGAGATGGTCAGGCGATTGGCTGATTTAAGGATTTTGTTCAAGAGACCTTTGGCAGCTGGAAAGTTTAGGCTCGTATTTCTTTCCCTCTCCAGCCTTTTAGAACAGTTTACTCCCTGAAAAAGGTAACTGTTTTACAGACAACCTTGGAGCCCCCACGAGCAGGGGGAGGCATGTTATTAAGAAGGCTTGGAGAGGAAAAAGGTTTTGCATTCTTTCATGCCTGGTATGTATATATGCCATCAGCCAGCATTCTCAGCTCTGGAAAATAAATTTTTCCTAAGTCCTTCCACTGCCCAGCATTCTGGGGGTACCTGTGTTATCTTCCTTTACAGCATCACAGGTAGCAAACTTCACCCCAAATGAGATGCAATCTTCCTGACAAAGTGGCTGCCACCATATTGTAGCAAAGCTGGTGGGAATTTGTTTGCTCAGTGCTGTTGCCCCAGGGCTCCTCCTCCCTCATGGAAAGGAAGGACCATTGCAAGAACTCACTGCTTCTGGTGTGGTATCCACCCAAAACACCAGGATGCAACAAACAGCCATGAAGGTACCTTATTTTGATCACATTTCCCATGGAAATATGATGTTTCCAGGAAATAGTGGTGATTATATAGGTTGAAGGCTTTAATAATAATGGTTTTGGCACCACATAGATGTCCAGAACATACCAGTGGCTTCAAGACAGTTTTGAGGCATTAGAGATATGAGTTCAGCTCAGCCACAAACTTTCTGGAGACGAACTGCTCCATCTGTTTTGTGACTCATCCTCTATCTGTGTAAAAAGAGCTGCTCTCAGAGACATCTAGAGGACAAAATAACCCAGAGAGTATGCACTCTCACTTACACTTACACCTCCTCGTGAAGGCCAAGAAAGCCCCTAGAGTGCCCACTCTCACCATTTAGCCAGCAACTGGTCCAGAACTGAACAGCACCTCCAAAATTTCAGAGCATTTATGCCTAGTCATATATGCTACATATAGTTACATCCATGTTACACTAGTTACACGTGCTTATAGATGTGATAAGACAGAAGCCGAGATCTCTAGAGCAAGTTATAATATCGTAAGTAAATCCACAAATACATTGCTTCTCACATGTCATTAATAGAAATAATAAAGGAAGACTTTTTCCCTGAAATATCAACTTGATTGCTAAACTAAATTCATGTTGTTTGTCTACACTCACAGCATAGTTCTATGTGTACCAAAAGGATAAAAAGGACAGAAGTGGAATACTGTCTGCACTAGATAAAAGAAGATAAAAAGAATAAACATTTTGATACATTCATACACTCTGAAAACCCAACTTTTACTCTTTTTTTTAGTTCTGCCCTGTATTTTAATAACTCAGTTGAAATAATAAATACCCACCTTCTACCACTGGGAGAATCACTGCCTTGCATAAGACATAAAACACATGTTTATGTAGAGAGTTCACACAGCTTATTTTCAAAGAGATTCATACATATTCACAGAGATTATTAACACTACAACCATTTGGAATCACATTCATGTACATGTACCTATAAGCAAGAATTTCTTTCACTATAAACATTATTAGCAAGGACAACAGATGGATCACAACAGGATCCCACTGGCCACTAACTCATGAGATTTTTACACAGTATCACTAGAGCAGAATCACTTGAAGTGCTTTTTATACCATAAACAGTGCATCTCAACAACAGAAGAGAGCATGAAGAGTAATCAGAAGCATGCAAGGCAAAGGAAACCTCCTTTCCACCACACCAGTAAGTGGCAAAAATTTAATTTTTTCCTGTAATAAAAGGTGGTCACAACGGTATCTAGTCTTGGCTGTGTGTTGCATCATTATTTTTACTGTGACAGTGGAAGTGTTGCAACAAAGTATTCAGCGAAGGGCTGGTCACTAAGTGCTGGATTTCCCTCACTGGGCTCAGGGTTGGGAAGAGAGAGGAGATCCCATGCTAAATTCAGTACCCTGCCTGCTGTCAAGGAGGGGAGGCTCAGGATCAGTGGAGCCAAGGTGCCTTCCCCAGTGGGCGGCAGCAGACATCCCTGCTTCCACTACCCCACAAGGCACCCCCGCTGCTGCTCAATGAGTCACTAGACTCCCATGGATAAGCCACCAGCAGCCACCTCTCTCTGTCACCCTTCCTTCAATGTCCAAGGAATCTGTGCTTTGCAACCCTCTCTCCAGTATGCTGGCTGGAGCCCAAGACAGGTTTGGAAAGATTTGCCCCACAACATGTTTTCCAAAGTCCTGCTCTTTATCCCAACAGCAATCTCAAGAGCTGTTCACATCCCAGGCGGGCAAAGTGCTGAGAAAGCACAAGTCCCGCAGCCAAGCACTGCCCCATTCCTCCCCAAGTTGCCTCACATGGAAAAAGACCCCCAGTAGACTCAAAACATGAAAGCCCACTTCGAGCCCACCTTTGCTGTAAACTCTGGGGACATGTACAGCTTCATACTTTTTCTATCCTTTATCTTAAAACTCACGATAATATTGCCGAAGATTAAAAAAAACCCAAAAAAACAAACTGTAATCACGAGAGGGCTCTCTGCTTGTAAATAAATTTCTGGCTGAAGAAGAAACAACAAAATTTGGCTACTTTCTTCTCTAGGGCTGGCTACAGGGTTTCTTCTCTACCCTATCAGCAGATCTGTAAGGTCATATGAAACAGTGCCCTTTCATAACTGCATTAAGGGAACAGTGGCATCTGAAAATCTATGTGCTGGGAAGACAGTGGTGAATGAGTTCCCTAGGTTAGGAAAATCAAGTTAGGACAGTTTGCTGCTGATTTCCTGTGGCAGATTTAACTATTGAGTAAAAACCCACCAACATCAGAAGTGACACTAAAATGTAAGTCACATGAACGTGTAGCAAGTGGCTGGGGAGCAGAAAATGCCCACACAATGATTTTCCAGGTGCACTGCAGATGTGATGAATAGCAAGTTCTCATACAAGGCATGAATCTGGCCTGCTACTTGTGCCACATGGAATGTCACCCCAGTGTTGGGCATCAGCACTGCTTTCCTCAGTCTCTGCATTTCAGTCCTACTACAGCAGAAGTGTGCCAATTTTGTTAAGTCAGTAATACGACCCTTAAAAATTCAGAATTGAAATAAACATAGAGGAGAGCAGAGATACAATTAGGTGTAGGTTGGCAGTGGTGTGTGGCTGGATGGTAATCAGTGTGGTGTCCCTTTCTGAGGCAGAAGTAGCATACTGCAGGACAAGGACAGCAATCCTTCCTTCCCTACACAGCTTCATCATAACCCTTTCTGGGATTATGCCATCAGTCTGACCATTCAGTAATCTACGACTGAGGAGGATTTACCAGGGTCATCACGCCACAACCAATATGATCAAGTGAAGCCGTTTATCAAAAGCATCAGACTCATTTTATACAGTTTTTAGCTGTTCACATGCNCTGGAGCCCAAGACAGGTTTGGAAAGATTTGCCCCACAACATGTTTTCCAAAGTCCTGCTCTTTATCCCAACAGCAATCTCAAGAGCTGTTCACATCCCAGGCGGGCAAAGTGCTGAGAAAGCACAAGTCCCGCAGCCAAGCACTGCCCCATTCCTCCCCAAGTTGCCTCACATGGAAAAAGACCCCCAGTAGACTCAAAACATGAAAGCCCACTTCGAGCCCACCTTTGCTGTAAACTCTGGGGACATGTACAGCTTCATACTTTTTCTATCCTTTATCTTAAAACTCACGATAATATTGCCGAAGATTAAAAAAAACCCAAAAAAACAAACTGTAATCACGAGAGGGCTCTCTGCTTGTAAATAAATTTCTGGCTGAAGAAGAAACAACAAAATTTGGCTACTTTCTTCTCTAGGGCTGGCTACAGGGTTTCTTCTCTACCCTATCAGCAGATCTGTAAGGTCATATGAAACAGTGCCCTTTCATAACTGCATTAAGGGAACAGTGGCATCTGAAAATCTATGTGCTGGGAAGACAGTGGTGAATGAGTTCCCTAGGTTAGGAAAATCAAGTTAGGACAGTTTGCTGCTGATTTCCTGTGGCAGATTTAACTATTGAGTAAAAACCCACCAACATCAGAAGTGACACTAAAATGTAAGTCACATGAACGTGTAGCAAGTGGCTGGGGAGCAGAAAATGCCCACACAATGATTTTCCAGGTGCACTGCAGATGTGATGAATAGCAAGTTCTCATACAAGGCATGAATCTGGCCTGCTACTTGTGCCACATGGAATGTCACCCCAGTGTTGGGCATCAGCACTGCTTTCCTCAGTCTCTGCATTTCAGTCCTACTACAGCAGAAGTGTGCCAATTTTGTTAAGTCAGTAATACGACCCTTAAAAATTCAGAATTGAAATAAACATAGAGGAGAGCAGAGATACAATTAGGTGTAGGTTGGCAGTGGTGTGTGGCTGGATGGTAATCAGTGTGGTGTCCCTTTCTGAGGCAGAAGTAGCATACTGCAGGACAAGGACAGCAATCCTTCCTTCCCTACACAGCTTCATCATAACCCTTTCTGGGATTATGCCATCAGTCTGACCATTCAGTAATCTACGACTGAGGAGGATTTACCAGGGTCATCACGCCACAACCAATATGATCAAGTGAAGCCGTTTATCAAAAGCATCAGACTCATTTTATACAGTTTTTAGCTGTTCACATGCTTCTTACTCTATTATCATTGGTTAGCTAAGCTTATGCACACACTGTCTATATGTTTTAATTGGTTATACACTCTTCATCATGCAGTGAGCTGTGGTTGGTTTGTTCCACCTGAAGCTCTGGACTTGTTTTCTTCTCCTGTTTAGCTTTTCTCTTTCTTGCACCAAGGTCAAATCATCCTTACATGCATAATTTCTCATCAGAAAGCTGGGTCAAATCGTCCTTGCATACCTTGCTGCATACTTTCTCACCAAAAATTTGAGTTGTGCGGAGGCCTGTTATTTTCTAAAAATTCCACAGCACATGACATTTGACACAGAAAGGGAAAAGCATGTAAAAGGGGAGGGCATGCCTACATTTTATCTTTCTCCACCGAGACCATTAAAATTAAAAAATGCCCCCAACAGTCTTTGTCCCACCTCTACCAATGGTCACAGCTGTGAGAGGTGTCCCCTCATTTTTGATTACTGGGCATACAAGGGAAAGAGCAGCATGCTTGTATGAGACTGTCCCTGATTAGAGAGGGGCAACTCTGTGAGCCTCTGCAATATTTATAAGCTGTATTAACCTCAAGTACCACATGTTAGGGTATTGACCTAAGAGTTGCTTGATAACACACACAGACATACTACACTGAAGATATCTGGCAAAGGGAAATACATGTGGGAGATAACAAAAACTAGTTGCAGTTTGAAACAATGACAAAATGTGATTACCTGAGGTATAAATATGCTACTGATCATTTGGCAAGAGGTCCAGCACACTAGATCATCATGGTTCCCTTGCAAAGAACAACAGCAAGAAGCTGAGAGAACAAATGGCTTTTTTTCTTACTAATATTTATATGTTCATAACTATTTATATGTTCATATATCGAATTTTAAAACAGCTAATTTGGAGAGTAACCCTTAATAAATTGACCTATTCTCTGCAATGCTAGTTTTCTATTTCACATCTTTCCTAATATAATCTATAGGAAGACTATAAGTAAAATTGCTCATATCACAGAAATTAATAGACTGAGAGGATGTTTTAAACATCTTAATAGCAATTTACAACTCCAAGAAAGTATTGCAGCCATCAGGAATGCCTGCCACACCTGGCAGGATCTGTGTTGCAGGAAAAATCCCAAGAGCCTCTTCTTAATTGTCTATACTGGGAGCCCAGACGTTCATCTAAGCGCCATTTGCAGGTAGTGGACTACCTTTTTATAGGTAAACATGTTCCTAGAATNACCAGGGTCATCACGGCACAACCAATATGATCAAGTGAAGCCGTTTATCAAAAGCATCAGACTCATTTTATACAGTTTTTAGCTGTTCACATGCTTCTTACTCTATTATCATTGGTTAGCTAAGCTTATGCACACACTGTCTATATGTTTTAATTGGTTATACACTCTTCATCATGCAGTGAGCTGTGGTTGGTTTGTTCCACCTGAAGCTCTGGACTTGTTTTCTTCTCCTGTTTAGCTTTTCTCTTTCTTGCACCAAGGTCAAATCATCCTTACATGCATAATTTCTCATCAGAAAGCTGGGTCAAATCGTCCTTGCATACCTTGCTGCATACTTTCTCACCAAAAATTTGAGTTGTGCAGAGGCCTGTTATTTTCTAAAAATTCCACAGCACATGACATTTGACACAGAAAGGGAAAAGCATGTAAAAGGGGAGGGCATGCCTACATTTTATCTTTCTCCACCGAGACCATTAAAATTAAAAAATGCCCCCAACAGTCTTTGTCCCACCTCTACCAATGGTCACAGCTGTGAGAGGTGTCCCCTCATTTTTGATTACTGGGCATACAAGGGAAAGAGCAGCATGCTTGTATGAGACTGTCCCTGATTAGAGAGGGGCAACTCTGTGAGCCTCTGCAATATTTATAAGCTGTATTAACCTCAAGTACCACATGTTAGGGTATTGACCTAAGAGTTGCTTGATAACACACACAGACATACTACACTGAAGATATCTGGCAAAGGGAAATACATGTGGGAGATAACAAAAACTAGTTGCAGTTTGAAACAATGACAAAATGTGATTACCTGAGGTATAAATATGCTACTGATCATTTGGCAAGAGGTCCAGCACACTAGATCATCATGGTTCCCTTGCAAAGAACAACAGCAAGAAGCTGAGAGAACAAATGGCTTTTTTTCTTACTAATATTTATATGTTCATAACTATTTATATGTTCATATATCGAATTTTAAAACAGCTAATTTGGAGAGTAACCCTTAATAAATTGACCTATTCTCTGCAATGCTAGTTTTCTATTTCACATCTTTCCTAATATAATCTATAGGAAGACTATAAGTAAAATTGCTCATATCACAGAAATTAATAGACTGAGAGGATGTTTTAAACATCTTAATAGCAATTTACAACTCCAAGAAAGTATTGCAGCCATCAGGAATGCCTGCCACACCTGGCAGGATCTGTGTTGCAGGAAAAATCCCAAGAGCCTCTTCTTAATTGTCTATACTGGGAGCCCAGACGTTCATCTAAGCGCCATTTGCAGGTAGTGGACTACCTTTTTATAGGTAAACATGTTCCTAGAATTGCAGTACAGACCTCAAAATAGATTTTATTATTATTATTATTAATCTGTAAAAATGTAAGGTTTGCACTTAAGACAGAGAATACACTCCAGCTGTCAGCTGTCTTCTGCCAATTTATTATTCATAACTCTGACATTAATTTTTTAGATGTTAAGCTATTGTCCAATAGCTGGTTGTGACATTTTGAGACGGTGGGGAGTGGAAAAGAATGCTTTTGAAACAGGCCAGACTCATTGTACTAGAATTGCAATTCCAAGAACCCCTCATTTATCTACTGCCAACTTACTCCTCTTCTGCAATATGATTTCTTGGGCCTAGTCATGCACCTCAACAACCTTTGCACCCATCTGTCTGCCAGTATGTATGAAGGAGACAGAATTTACAGAAGAATTACTTAGTATCTGCTGTGGAAGGTGGGAAGAATTAGCAAGTGGCACCAGGCTGGAACAGGCTACTTTCACAGTCTTTTAACACAACATGAGGCACCCAGTTATGATGAGATTTTCGTCATCCAAGTGACAGTCAGATCTCAGTAACATCTGAGGAGCTGGCAGAGCTGTGGTTTTACTATGCCCCAAGCACTGAGGAACTGGAAGGGTTTCATGCAAGCTCCCCTGGGACCAATGGTACTGCAGTCCCATTCATACAGATGGTTGCTGCACTGCTGTATCTCTCTACCCCACAGCATGGGGAACTCAGCTCTTTGCTGAAGCAATTTCATCTCAGCTTTCTTTTCCCCTTTCACTGTTCTTGGTCTTATTTTCTTAGCCAGCTGGTTCCAAACTACCCACTGTTCTAAGAATTCTGACTAAGAATTATCACTGAAATAACCACACAAGAACGAGGGAGGAGATACTCAAAAGTACAGATGAGCATGAGCGTTTGTGTTTTTGGAAATTCCTCTCAATAGTATTACAAGCATATCTTGAGCAAAATGCCTGATAGTTGTAGCCCCTATGGTGAAAGAAAGACAATGTCCAAATTAACAAGACACACATTGGCAAAGCCAGCGTAGATGCACCGATGCATTACATCCTGGGTGTTAAGTGTATTCCCTGGACCGCTCTCCACTCAGACACTTTTGCTGTAAGTCCAACCTTTATTCAGCACCCTCTCTGAAAAGGACAAATTAAACCTCTTAAAAAGTCTGGTGAGACAATGTTGCAACACAACATCCCCTTTGCAGCGCCTCTAAATCCACTCAGCAAAAGGCAGTATTATTCTTCCTTACTCTCCAGTTTCTACTTGTTCCATGAAACTAAAATCTCATCTCTACATATGCTTTGCTCTAAAATTCCTTCTCTGGTCTCTGTTTAAAACACACAAGATTCTAGCTATAAAGTGCTTCAAATACCCTGAGAACTTCTGCAAAGCACAATGCAAATTTGAAAAGTTCAAGCCTGGTGCTAACGCAATAAAAGAAAGCAAACATGATTCCAGATATACAGTTGGTGTAATGCCTTTAGGAAGTGCTCCATCAGTTTGATTTAGAAAATTATTGCATTATGCTAAAACAACTGAATTGGATAAGAGGGAGAGGGATTTGTTGACATAAATCTTGTGTCTGGATTTCAAACCCCTCCAAGTAAGTGCAAATAAGAAAATACATAAAGAGAAAACTGCCAATTTCCCCTGAGAAGATCTGTTTTCAAGGAAGTAAAAGTCCATACTGGAAATCAATTCAGTTGTTTATAAACCTCTATTGGAAGTCAGCAGCAAGGAATATTGGAAGCAAACCACCAAATTAGCAGAGAACAAAGTGAAAAAATACTCATACTGTATATCCCAAACAGTTTTTAAATAATGATCTGATTCTGACCTCATTTGCAATAAATTGGGAATAACTTGGTTTGTGCCAGTTGAATACCACCAGCCCAAAGACAACAAAACACAAGAACAATTAGAAATAGCTCAACAGTTTTAGTAAACTTTGCAGTGAGTAACTGGCATGGGGAAGAAACTAGGAAGGAACAACCTTAGGCAGCAGAAATTCTTGAATATTTTGCATGGACCTGACATGATGTGCTGCTGGTAATCTTCAGCCTACTGTTGCCATCAGGCCCCAGCTNGGCATCACTACCAACTGACCAAGATACCTATTCATTTTAACACTTCTGCCAAAAGAGTCCTGCCAAACAGTATCAAGTAGGAACAGGGAGCATGGGCACATGCCAGGGTAGGAGATTAAGGATTTCCCTCCTTTCTCCTTTCCCCTGTCCCTACAGCTCCACAAGACCTAGAGAAAAAGAAGCAGGAAGCAGAGCCTGATGGAGGCACCCTTCCACAGTCAGTCATGATTTTACCAATCAGTTCTTCTCCCGGACCAATCTTGTTTCTCCACAATCCCTTAGTTTAAATAGGTAATTGAATATTGCTTGGCGGAATAAAATAGAAGATCTGGGAAATAAGTGCAGCTTTATGATGTAGGGATGATGGAGAAAATTATCAATACATACATCTGTGTAATGCTAAACAGCTGTCAAGAAGTAAAAAGAAAAAATCTGAAATGACACTGTTATGCATTCCGCCACAAAACTAATTCCCTGTAACCATTACTGCTCCTTTATCTGTTACACCAGATGGGTATAGATTTGCTAGGTGGTGAATTAACTCATTAAGATTATTCAAAGCTTTGATTGTTGAGCAATGGCCAAAGGCGGGCTGATTACTGTCCCAGTGCCCACACTGGTATGGCCACAGCAGTTAGTCACAGCCCTTTGTTCAGGCAGACAGTTCACTCCTGCTGCTGGCCCAGGGACAAGTCCCCATCCCCCACAGTCACCAATGTCCTGTAACTTCATCACAAGGGCAAGATCCCCTTGTGATTTCACTCTGCACAGGAGGAGACAAAGCATGGGTGTTTCCATTTCTATCAGCCTCTGTCTGTAACAAGCTTTGCAACCATGCAACCTGTTGGGATTTATGATTACCTTATTCATTTTTGCTTGTGTGATCATTTAGTTCAAATTATGGGTGAGTTGATGCTAGGATCCAGACACCTCCAGGCTGGCAACCCTAAAAATGGATCCTACTCTCTGAAGCCCATGGCTTGAGGCTCCCCTCACCTGTGCCAGCAATTACATTCAGCATGGGCAGCTATCATCATCACTGCCTCTGGCCACCCAGACACCACTCTTTCTTGGCCCGTTTCATCTCTCTTCCCCTTGAGTGACTGCTTTCATTTCTCCAGAACTACTATAATCTTCTTGGCAGCCTGGGCATACTCATTTCTTATCCCAGTGGTATGTATTAGCAGCTGCCCTAGTGCTTGACTAAATCTTAAGCCCATTACTGGTCCATTAAAGAGTAAAACGCTCTCTCCTGCTCAGCATAGTAATGGACTGCCTGAGAGTCCTGCCATACACTGAATCAGACATGGTCTTTGACCATGTAGGCCCACATATTCTTTAGGTGGGTAAGGCTGTCAAAATTATCTGCTTACAAAAATAATCAAGGGTTAATCAAGGGTTAAACTATATAGGTAAGATTATCTAAATTAAAGAAAGAAATCATAGTTATAAAATAAGTCGTGATTAAAGTTACAGAATAAAGTAGAATGTAGGATTACTAAGGAATGCTGTGTTTGTGAAATATAGAACACAGGATTGTATGCAACCATAGACGCCTCACCAAGAAGTTACAGGAAACCTGTATGTGAACCCTCACTATCCATTCCATCTTGGTCTGGGTACCAAGGATTCCAATCAATAGCTAAGTAGAATTGGTCAATGATTGCCTTAAAATAAAGTCACATAAGTTTCAGGACCAATCACTGTAAACGTTAAACTGAACAAAGAAATTATGTAACCATAAGGTATATAAACCGTACAACTTCATTGTCCAGGGAACACACTTGGTGGAGGTATTTCCCCATGTTTCCAGTGCAATGAAATAGAGAATTGTCTTAATTATGTACATCGAATTGGTGTTGGATAAGTTTCTTTGACCCATTTGGTGACAAGGCAATCCATTTGGTAGAAGCTGATCCAGTACTGGGTTTTGAGGAAGGCAGAGGCAATTATTCTAATAGCAACAGTTCCTCACCAGCTCATGCCCTTGCCATGGGAAAAATTAGGAAGAGCAAGAGAGAGGGTCTCTTTATTCTCTTTTTCTAACATACAGCTCAGTCTTAGACATAGAAGCACACCTTAATACCAGGGCTCTGATCCCACAAGGATAGTGATAAAGCTATGGGCCAGAGTTCCTGCTCAATGGAGAGAAATGGGCAAATTTGCCTAAGAGAAAGCAAGCTGCACGCCTTTCCTGAGACTTCTCAGTCCAGGTTTCCTCACACATGGGGTGACAGAAATGGAAGCAACTAGAGATTAAAAAATAAATAAAAATCACCTTCAGTTCACACAAAGTTCTGAATTGACAAAAATTCTTTCCCTTGAGAGCCAGTTCTCACTGATGCTCATAGATATTCTTGCATTGTCAGTTCATATATTTTGATCCTTCCCAGGAGACTGAAAGAACCTTATTAGCATTAGATAATTTGGTCTTCTATTAACCTGTTTAAATTGTGGCCATTACCCAGCATAAGTGGCACAGGTACAAACTGTAAATGCAAAGGAACCACTAAACTCACTGGAGGTCTCACTTGGTGCCTTGCAGAAAGCCCTGTGGGGAGACTTCATGTCACAGCAAAGGCCTATCATTCAAGCCACAGCAATTCACTTTTCACTACAGGAGAGGGAGTTGGTTGAGATGGCATCAACACAACTTAATTTTCACCTCAAGACCACCTTAGCATCTATAAGTGCTTGTCCTCAAACCTTACCCTACTCATGCCCAGTATCACTACGACGCCACAGTCTGGTTCTACTCCTGCAATGCCTAGGATCAAAAATGTCATGGATGCCTCTGACATGTAAAAATGTTTCTCTTTGCCCTTGGAATTCCGTAAGTCATTGGTACATTGCCATGACATCCCTGTAGGGGAAAATACGTTTATCCAAAATCTTCAGGTGCTGGAAAGAGGGATTCCACCCTAAACAATCCCACTGTGCCTCTGCTGCTCTTAAGAATTATTGTGGCCCTGTATATGTCCAGCTTTCATCACTGAGAGTAATTTTTTTTTCCCCAAAGTCACCACCAGGGAAATCAGAAATAGGAATAAGACATCCTGACTCCAAAACTTACACTTCAATCATATGGCCATTTCCTCCCTCTTCAGCCTTTGCCAGTTTTACACAGTACTACTTGCAACAACATTCATGCTATTCAGCACCTCTCTCCTCCAAATGAAAATCAATAGAAGTCACAGCTGGTTTAAAAAATTAAGAAAACAATATTTTTGGTAACTCTAACAATTGCTTAGAAAGAAAAAAGCACTCCAGTCACCTGCACCTCACTGGATTTCTAGTAACTGCTCTGTCAGGAACAGTCCTCTTCCCATTGTCAACTCAGATATCACATTTTACTCAACAGTGTACCAAGATCTACCATTCTGTACCAACCTTGGGAAAATATGGAGGGGAAGAAGGGGAAGTAAAATAGCTATTACAACTAGCTCTGTGGATGTATCAGCCAGACCTATCCTGCTGGATAAATATACAATATGAAAATCCCTGAGAGAAGAGTGAATACAGTAACCATGTCTTATCTGTATGCTATTTGATTAACTGAAAAGGAACTAAATAAATAAACAGTGTTTTCTTTTGACAATCTGTTCTATTTCCTCCTTGAGAAGAATAGTACTGAAAACAAGAAATCAAAAAGCCCATTTTTAGATGCAACAAGTTCTTCCCAATGCCCCAGTCCTGCATTCTGTGCAGCTGTCACAAACCAAAAGTCTGGGAAAGGAGGGACCCCCAGCTGCCAGGAGGGCTGTCAGCCTGCATCCCTGCACCACCCTACACAGCACTGTCACCACCACACCAGGACCTCCCAGAGGATTTCAGAGGCAAGAGGTACAAGGCAAGGGCCAAGTCCAGAAATTAATAGCAAGACTTCTACTGAATTTAGCCAGGTCAGTGTGTCATCCAGAGACTTGCAGCAGTCACATGTATGTGACTTCATCTACTGAAAGAGTCAACTGAACATATTGCAGCTAGTTCTCACCCCAATGGCATATCATGTTGTCTCACCTGGTACCCCAGGTGAACCAGGGCAGAGCAATTCACTCTGGGGATGAGGAATACTGGTGGTAGTCTGAGATGGAGGAGTCCAGACTGAGGTAGCATCCACATGCCTGTGTGAGTGTCCTGGTTTTGGACGA
>VYZS01062071.1:0-17454 GCA_013400695.1 Neodrepanis coruscans
AAAAAAACCAACACAAGGCTTCCCTCTTTTCTATCTCTCTGACTCCCTCTCAATCCAATAGAAAAGAAAAGCAAGTCCATGAGACTGGAGTTGGTTAAACCTTGTCACGGCTCCTTGAAAGAAGTGGCAGGTCCATCATGACTGGATGTCTTTGAGATGGGAGCTGGCTGTCTTTTAAAATGAAATCTTCCTGTCTAGTGGAGTTTCCTGGTTCAGTTGTGCTCAATAAGGTAATTTCCAAGGAATCCAGCAGAAGAATTAGTGCTGATGTATCCTGGATGACAGAACTGGCTCAGGAGGTGAGACACAGCCCTTGGAAATGTATCCAGCAAAATCACACGCATTTGCTTATATATCACTAAAAATGGGTTGTATTTCAAGACAGCCTTTCTCCAGTGTGTTGTGTCTCTAGTGTTACCCATCCTTCTTTATCTACTATTTGATTGTCACAAACTGAAGGCTGAGATTATCTTTCACAAGCACCACACTCACAATATGTGTGAGCAGCCTGATCTACCAAATGCTTTATGAGTTCCCTGGCCTGACTTAGAAATGATCCAAGCTTTAATCTCCACTGGAAGAAGCTGCTGTTAATCAATAAGAGAGAACAGCACTAGTCTTGGCATTGTCTAAATGNGATCTTCCTGTCCCTAAAGGGGCTTAAAGGGTTGGAGAGGGAATTTTCACAAGGCCGTGTAGTGATAAGACAAGGGGGAATGGCCTTAAGATGAAATAGGGCAGGTTTAGATTAGATTTTAGGAAGCAATTCTTCTCTGTGAGGGTGGGGAGGCCCTGGCACAGGGTGCCCAGAGAAGCTGTGGCTGCCCCATCCCTGGAAGTGCCCAAGGCCAGGTTAGAGCCACCGGGGACAGTGGGAGGTGTCTCTGCCCATGGCAGGGGGTGTAACAAGATGAGTTTTAAGGTCCCTTCCTATCCAAACCATTCCATGACTCTTTGATTCTGTGAAGGCTCTCAGGCCTCCAGTGTGGAAAAGTCTGCGGAAAAAGTACAGGCAACAGTATTTCCAGAAAAACACTTGCTGTTGTTCACAGTGGTTCATGTTGGTTGTCCTTCAGTTGTTTCAGTGTCCAACACTTCTGGAAAGAGTAAAAAACCTGTTTTTCCATCAGTAAAACCCTCTGTATATAGTGTGCCCAAGAAAATACAAAGACATTTGCATAAAGGCATAAAAGGAAGGATAATAGGATAATAGGGGAGTAGAATTTAAGAATGGAGAAGAATAAATTTTTCAGCCTCAGACTGAGTAAATTGAGAGTGACATTGTGAAGATTCCTGGTTTGCATTAATTCAAGAGAAGCTGAAGTAGAAATGATGTGAATGTCAATGGGAATGCACAAAGCTTTTTTTGTGTGCTGTGATTGGAATCAAAGAAAGAAATGCCAAATTTAATTTCACCGAGGACAAACCAAACAGGATCCATGCGGATGTGTCCTTCTTGTGGATCAGAAATACAGCTTTGAAAAGGCTTTGGATATTTTTAGGGTAACTGCTCTAGTGAAAACACTGGCAGTTGCAGTATTTTGCCTGACAATTACCTCTGTAAGGACAAAGGACTGTCACCCAAAGCTGAATATTTTGATTTTGCTTTTTCACTCTCCTGTGATTTATACATTTTCTCTGAGCAGCCATTGATGATGCCCTGGCAGTCATGGCTGCTGTGTGACAGTGATGCCTCAATTCCCTTATCCCACTGTCACTGACCCTCCCTGGATGGTTCTCAATCCCTGGGTCATCCCTGCTTGCTGATGACCTTCTATAATTTCCATCCCAAGAGGGTGCATTGTGCTCTTTTGGTGACTTCCACCCTCAGAAGGGTGATGGCAAAAGGTGGGGGCGAATTTTCCCAAGAACCAGAATGATTAACCTCCCACTCTCCCCCTGCTAATGAGGCTCCTACTGCTAAATGAGTTCATGCTCACAAGTGCCCCGAGTCATTTTCTCTGCTTTGAGATATCTGAAAGATATCCAGACAAAACAACTTGTCTAGGCTGCTTCTATCACCGTCCCTGATATGGGTTTGGGACACAAACATTGCCAAACTGGTCCACCCCACCTCACCCAACTATTTTAAACCAGGATGAATCACTTACTAAGAAAGTAAGGTCTGGTTTTCACAGATGCTGCCTCCAAAATTGGCCTGGGGAGCCCAGAGGAATTTAATCATAGGAATTTCATATATTCGTAGGGATTTTGCCCATTGTCAATGAGTAGAGTTTATGAGAAGCCCGGTGACTTTGCAAATGCACCTCAGACAAGTGTTCACCCAGAGTTGTACATTAGCACATCCCAATTAGCAAATGATTAACTGACGAGGGCTGGGATCTGAGCAGCTCTGTTTAGGGATGTTGGCTGCAGCCAAAGGAGGGAACTTGCAGCTTTTCTTATGGTGATTTTTGTCTTTGCCTGTGCTGATGGAAGACCAGAAAGCAGCTTCTGCCTGCAGGTGTCCCAGGCTGTGACTGAAAGCTACCAGTAGCTTCAAGCTAAACTTGTGCTAATTGCCATCAATAAAAACCTTCTGATTACTTCCATCATTTAAAGCATTTTGGAACACCATTTCTCTGTCATTTTTAGGAATTTTTAGCAATTTCACATCTGGAGAGAAAGCTCCTGTCACCCCGAGGAGACAAGTTATGTTTTCTTCTTCCAACATTGATTTTTTGTGTGGATTTTAAGAGATTGTTTCTGCTAAGATGCCCTTTGCTGTAGTTTTTCTGTGTGTGCTCCCACTCCTGAGTTATGTCACACAACTCAGCAGTCCTGGGACTTCTCCAGGGAGCTTTTGGGGACTGAAGAGGGACCCAGACTGGAGTGTACAGCTGTATTTAATCCCTGTATAGAGACACTTTCACCTTCTGATGCTTCATTAATTTGTCTTATCAGGGAGATAGAGAAGGAAGCCCAACATTGACCCACCTTGAGAGGTGCTGTGAGGATAAACCCAACCCAGCCTGTGAGGGACAGAAGGCAGCTCTGGCACCTAAGGCAGAATTTTGAAAGCTCTTCCCTGCCTTGCCCTCCAGGGATGGAGAAAATAAACAACTTCACAGTTTCTCCCCTGAGAAGAAAAGTGATGGAGTTTTCTTATTTTGAGAAAGGTGAACTAACAAAGCCTTTCAACTTGCCAGAATTATAAATATACCTTCACCCTATATTTTTGTACTTCTCATGATGCAGAACTGCATTTCAAACTAGTTGTGACCTTGACTTTTTACTGGTTCTCATGTTATTACCCAGTAGGGTTTAGTGTATGAAAGCCATGCTGAGCAGACCATTTATTTCTCTGGTTATAAGACACAGGGAGAATTAGAAGCTGTTAAATGTACAACACCAGCCTTTTGTGGGGTCTTTATTTCCAATCTGGATACCTTACACTGCCAGCTCAATCCAGTCTTGGTGCAACTCTGCTCTCCTAGTTAAGACCACATGATGTGGTCCCTACTAAGGTTTGGTTATTTTAAATATGACTTCAGGTCACTTATCCGTCTTCAATCAAGAGCTTTCAACACATTTCTTAGGCAGATAGAACATAATTCATAAATTTTGACCCAAATCAGATGAATTAGTCTTTAATTCACTTCTTTCTGTGGTCAGTTACTGAAAGTTTCATACTCACACAGAGGAAAACTTATTATTGCAGGCATTCCTTTCCTAGCTAAACCCTCATGCCTGTGTGTCCAAAGGCACCTGAGTTCCCTTTCCCATCGAGAAGGCACAACCATCACCCCAAAACCTCTGCTCTCCTCCAGCCCCAGGTGCCCACACCTCACACTCTCCCTTAGCTGGGTGGGAGGGTCACTTGCAGATGCAAAACTCGAGTCTGATCCTGTCCTAAAGCTCTGACCTCACCTGAGAGTTCTCTGCCTGGCTTATCTTTTCCATATTTTAGGGGTAAAATCTTTCTTGAAGAGCATGTCAAATTATAGCATCTCAAGGCTCCTTTCTGATTTAAGTTCTGTGACTCTCTTGCACATGTTGAGTGCAAGATGCAGCAAATCATGTGGTTGTC
Organism: Neodrepanis coruscans; assembly: GCA_013400695.1. Taxonomy (NCBI): domain Eukaryota; kingdom Metazoa; phylum Chordata; class Aves; order Passeriformes; family Philepittidae; genus Neodrepanis; species Neodrepanis coruscans. The sequence goes on from VYZS01062071.1 coordinate 4,031, forward strand.
TTGTTTGGAGGGTGATACATGGGAAGAACTGGGAGTATTTGGACAGACAATAATTCTTACTGAGCAAACACACTCTCTGACAAATCTGTGGAAGTTATTGCACCTTTGTAACTGTTCCATTTGTACTGCTTTATTACTGCATTTTATTATCTATCCCAATGCCTCTGGTTTCTACCGGCACTCCAAAAGAGATGGATGGTGCATATCACCTACAGTATCAAGAGGTGTTTTTCCCCCAATTCCAACTAATTTAATATACTTGATTTTCCATTGCCTTACAAAACTGAGTGATATAATTCTTTTGAACAAGTAAAGAAGCTGCACAGTACAAATAAATGCTCTGCATTTTCCAAGGAGATAACACTGTGCAATGGCAGCTTTAACCTTCCCTTTTTTCTCTTATTTCTGATGTCTATTTTTATTCAGTAATCTTATTTGAGAAACAAAATGAGAAAAGAACATTGCTATTCTTGGAAACTTTCCAACACATTGCAGGAGCAGGAGGCTTGGATTAGAGACAGGAGTCAGGCACCTCCCTCAAAAGATTGTTTAATGGTGACAGCCAAAGGTATCATCCCAACAGTGTTGGGAATGAGATGTTGGAGTGTCATTTACTTCAGTCAGTGGTCAGGCTTGGATTAGGACCACATGAATGGGCAGAGATTCTAATAAATATGATTTAAAAATTAAACCAAACAGCTTTTTCAGCCTTGGCCCAGGCACCACCTCCATGGGCGCAGGCTGAGATGGGGTTATATAATATAACAGCAAAGTGCAACACAAGGGTGATTTATCAAAGGAACTTAAAGACTTAAAGCCTCTGACAACAAGGTGATTCATCCTCTGAATGCTAATGGTGTTTTGCAGAAACCTCTATTTACTGATGTTGCATTTCTATATTTAAGTGATTTATGGGTGTCCACATGTGCTCACATGTTTGTGTGTGTGCAACCAGCTGCAGCTCAGCTCAGGTTAAAGAACCCTGTGTTGAGTGGGTCTATTGCTGAAGATAAGAGACCTTAAAGATCATCTTGTTCCAGATTGGATGAAGCTCTGAGTGACCTGGTCTAGTGTTAGGTGTCCCTGTGGCAGAGGGTTGGAATGAGATGATCTCTAAGGTCCCCTCCAACCCAAACTAGTCTGTGATTCTATGATTCTATAAGAAGCATCTTTTTTATTCTTGTCTCAAGAGATTACACAGGTGACACAGTGGGACATTCTCCTGTCACCCAGCACCTTCCCCTGCCCCACCACACGAGCAGCTCTCTGTGTGTCCCCAAAAGGACTCTGGTGCATCTTCTCTGAGCTCTCTTAGACCTTGAAGAGCTAAGGAGGAGGTTCTGGTAGCAAATTACATGGATGCAAACATAAATAATGGTTTTGATGGGAAATGGACCCAGTTCCCATCAAGGATAAAACCAGAAACTTCTAAAGGCACCTAAACAATTCACCACCCCGGATTTCAGGGGCAGTTGGGTACTTATGTACCTTTGAAAAATTGGGCATTAATGTCTTTCATAAAGGTTTTCAGTCGTCATAATTTCAATCAAGGGTGAATTTCCATCGAACACATCGATGGGTTTTCAGTTCTCGGCAAGTTTATTTCCTTTCAGCAGAGGAGTAGATAAATACTAATAAGGGGCCAGGATATTTTGTACTTTTCTGCTACAAAGAGTCACTTGCAATATCTTCCAAGAAATAATTAGAGCTGCTGGGTTTGTGGTTTGCTTGTTTTCTCCTTTCCCTTCCCTTTTATGCAAAGCTCTTTGCTGAAGAGGACAAAGCACGTGCCAATGCAAATTCAGGGCAAGCACCTGCTATTTAACCTCTTGAACCAGAGCTGGTGAGAATTGATGCAACATCAATCAGGACGCAAGAAACAGTGACCTGTGCCCTGGGAATCAGCATAATTAGGCAGATGATGGTGTGAAAGGGTTTCCTGAGTGATGTTGTTCGGAATTAGGAGGAAACAGAGCACTGCAGTAAAATTATATATTTGAAAATGCTTCACCACCTACAAGCCAGGATATACAGCCAGAGCACCCCAAAAACAACTGTTTAATGGGGAGGTGCAGTGTTTTATTCACTGCCTAAGACAAATCTCCAGAAGAATCCCCTCATTCTGCAGTGTTACTGTTTAAATATTATTTTTTTCCTTAACAGTCCAGCTGCCATTGCCGAGCAGAATTTCATGCCTCCTTTTCAAGCTATTTCACCCACCACAAAAGGAGAATCATTCCAAAGTCCTGCTGCTACCTGGGGCAACCTGAGAGGTTTGCCTTGGCTGTCTTGGAACACTATAAGGAATGGTACCACTGCACGAGGGGATGCCCTGTGCTCCTAGACATTATTACAAGAGCATGTGAAAGGACAGGGGAAAAAATGGCTTCAAACTGAAAGAAAGCTTTAAGATTAAATATTAGGAAGAAATCCTTCCATGTGAGAGTGGGGACGCCCTGGCACAGGTTTCCCAGAGAAGCTGCCCCATCCCTGGAGGTGTCCAAGGCCAGGTTGGATGGGGCAGTGGAAGGTGTCCCTGCCCGTGCTGGGAGCACAAGAGGTTTCTCAGTGCAACAGGAAGGCAAAGCTCCGGGGAGACTCACTGAGCCAAAGTGCAGCTGCACTGGGTATAAAATGAAACAGGATTTGCATATCTCTCCATTTCACAGAAAGCCCGGGGCGGGGGACGACCGATCGCGACTGTTCACCCTCTGACATCAGACACCTCCGGTGCAGGGCACAGACTGCCCCGAAGAAATCCCTGAGCAAGGAGATGAAGCTCCTTCCCCTGCCTCACGCCCCCGGCGCCCTCGGTCTTTGTACTACGAGTGATGAAGTTTTTTTTCCAGATCACATGAGCCAGGATGAAGGGGGAAAATCCTGCCAGGAGCAGAGATGGGCTGCGACTTGAACCTGATCGAGGGGAGATACAGAGCAGCACCTCGAGACATATATAAGAATGTGCCAGGCACAAGAACAAACAGTTTTTCAGGTGAAGGACTCGCATGAATCAGCCATGAATGTGAATGAGGACGCTGTTTCAAGGAGGCTTGGGGCCCCTAACAAAGTTTGTTTGTATTTCATCATCGCCACCCTTGTTGCATTACTCGTCTTTGCATTGGCCACCATCATGGTCCTGGTCGTTCAGAGGACGGTAAGAGATGTACTCATGGGATCTTTTCTTCTTTTTTCTTTTTTCTTTTTTTCTTTTTATTTCTTTTTCTTTTTTTCTTTTTCTTTTCTTTTCCTTCTTTTTTTTTCTTTTCTCTTTTCTTTTCTTTTTTTTTCCTTTTCCCTTCCCTTCCCTTTCCACAAATTATTCTGTGGCCAGAAAAAGAGTTGCTGTCTCTGCTATAAATGCACACACATAAATTAGGGGAGAGAAAGACAAAAGAAAGGGGAAGAGTAAAGAACTTCAAAAGAAGACAACTTTTCTCCATGGGCAGTTTGAGTTTCTAGGATGAAATCTGTGCTCTTTAAATGGAAATAGGAAGCTCATGATCCAAGATCTAACCACCCTCTGTCCTGCCTCGTTAGGAGGAGAGATGGAGAGCACTTCCATCAGTGTCTCAGTGTTTGGTACTTGGGGTTATGAGTCTCTTGTTGCTTCTTTGGAGAACAACAAGGGATTGAGATGGTTTGCTCAGCTCTGGTCGTGTCTAGATGTGATCAATCCAAAATAGTGAGAGTTTTCAGCAATGGACAGAACACAAGCCAGCCCTGTGTGACACCAGGCGGTGCCTTCTGCTGGGCTGCCCCGTGCTGTGGTGAAGCAGAGCTCTCCTGATCTCCCCAGAGCTCTGGATGGGGGCAAAGCAGCTCATTCCTGCTCTGGGTGGGGTTTTCAATGCACAACTCGAGCTATAGCAGAGATGAGTGAGGAGAGAAGTGAGACAAGGTCTCACCAAAACAACTGTTCTCCCTGCCTACAGGCATTATTTCCTTCTTAAAATAGAGAGCTGCTCTCGAGTGGATCTGGGGTTGAGTGGGGGGATCAGTGACAGCCAGAGCAGAGGTACAGATGGTTGTGGGTATAAAAAGTGCATTTCTAACCTTACCAGGAGCATCTCCATCAACTTTACCAGGGTAAAATGCCAGGTTAGAAGTTTTAAAGGCTTTGAAATCTTACTGCAAAACCCAAAGTGCTGCAGTACCTCCACTCCTGCTCATAGAGTGGAAGACCCAGCCAAGGGCTGCTGAAGGAAGCTGGGCATGGAAAACAAAATATCATCTTTTGACTCAATATTTTCTCTTGCTAAATTTACCCTGTGCCATTTGTGTGTCTGTGTTCACACACATTACCCAGAAATTAAACCATGGAGGCTTGACTGATACTTCTTTGAGCTGCACCAGAGAGGAGCCATTTACCTGTAATCAGTGTTCTTCCAAAAGAGAAGCAGTTTAAAGACAGTTAAAATGAGACATGGGGTTTTTTAAGTGATAAATAGTGGGATATTAAGGGAGATCTTTAAAATAACAGGCTGGGTAATTACAGCCTTGCCACAGCTTTTCTATATAATGAGGCTTTCATTTGTACTTATTATGAAAGTAAGCATTAAATTACCTCTCCATCAGGATAAACACAGTCACACCAGTTGCCAGAGGAACAATATCACTGAAAGATTCGAGGTTTTGACTTAGAAGAGTAATGACACCATTGCAGCTGCTTTGAAAATGAGTGTGGCTGAAGGAGGAAATAGGAAGCTGAGGAGTGTGAGAAATAACTAAAATCAAACAGCAATTTTATGCTCTGAGGAGAATTTGGCAGCAAAAGCACTAACTGTGCTTTTGCTCTCAGGGAGAAACAAGACCCCAGTTCAGAAGGGGTGTAATTATCCTCCATCCATGACTGGTCTGGAATTTCCAGACCAGGGAACAAGTGTTGATTCTGTGAGACAGAAACACCTCAGCTCATGGTGGCCCTGTCAGTGTAAGGCTGGGCACAGACTCTTATTGGAAGCACAGCTGTGGTTGGGCTGAGCTTCTCCTAAATTTGACTTCAGCAGCTCCAGGACAGGGGACTGGGGGGGTCTTGGAGCTCTGTGGGTGCTGAGTCCTGTTGCTGTAGGAATTAGAGCATCATCAATTGGCTTAATGATTTTCTTTATCAAGAAAGGACCAACATTTATTATGATCTGGTTTTCTCTCCAGATGTTACAATCTGGATTATCTGAGTGTTCTTTGACCTCAAGGGCAATGGTGGCAACTTCATGCCCTCCCTTTGCTGAGCTGAGATAGAAGCTTTTCCTCTCCTGTGTTCAAAGGGGTGTTGGAGGGTGTTGTGACCCTTGCCTTTGGTGCCAAGCAGATCACAGAGCCCCCTCCCCTCATCACAGGTTCCAATTTGACTGCTTGTCTTCCTTCTGATGAGTTCATACTTGCCAGCTTCAAGATGAAGGAAGATGCATTGGAAAAGGAAAATCAAACTATGTAGAAACAAAGCATTTGCATCACCAACACCCTGGGTTGTTGAATAAGGGAAATACAACATGAAAGGCAACTATGATTCAAAGCTGCTTCTCTGAATCTAACAGCACCTTTAATACACATTAACACCCCCCCTCCCATTTTCCAGCACCCCAAAAATTTCCTTTACATCTTGTTTTCAAGAAGAAGGGCACAGCACATTGGTGTCAGACCTGGGAAGTGTCATTTTTGGAACTAAACTAATTTTTTTTTTTGGAATTAACTACATGTAGTGCTGAAGTGAGTTCATTCCTTCAGCTTTCATCTGCAGCTCTGGCTCCAGGCCACTCTTGATCTTTCACAGGTCACTTTATTTTCCTCTGGAATAAGAATAGTCACTGTAAGGTCTGTAGCTTTTATTTTTCTCCTTAACTGTTTTATAGGTGTGTCAAAACCTCCACCCTTGTGCCTGTTGCATCCACTGCTGTTGGATATCTGTTACATACACATTTCTGTAGATATTTGTGTGTATGGAGAGACAGATATAAAATCAGTGCAAGAGAATGGAACAGGACTGGGGAAAATGTCATTTTAAGACATACAGACCCCATCAAATCTTGTGCTGCACTGGAAGATGGGCTGTATGAGACACTTGGGCCACCTGCCCCCATGAACAAATTCTGTGTGAACATCCAAAATCCACCATCATTGCTCTGGATTTTCACGCTTCATATTTTAACCTCTAAACTGTGAGGGCAAATCTTTCCAGCACCATTAGGGAGCCTGTGTGGCAGACACTGAGCCAGTGCAGGTATTTTTATTTGCTCATCAAGTCTTCAAGGCTGTTAAAAACATAAAAAAGTGGGTCTGGAATCGCTCCTAGAGCTCCCAGCATGATCCTGCCCTGTCTGTCGGGGTTTCTCTCTGCTTAAAACCAATTTTGCCCCGGGTGGCCCAATCGAGGCTTCTTATCCCCCTCTGGTGGCAACTCTGACAGGAAGGAAAATAAAATGAAACAAAGCCACCAAAAATTGTCCCCAAAAGCAGATTCCCCACTCATTGAGCACTACAGGGAAGCTACTGAGGCATTTTGGAAGAAAACTGCCCTGATCCAGCTCTTGCTGTGGGTGTTTTTTGCAGTCTGGAGGGGTCACTTTCACAGGTTTTGGCAGTGCTGGAAATCCTGACTTTCAGACAGGTCTCTGTGATGCTCAGGATCAGATCAGCTCTGGGGATGTGGTTCTGCTTTCTGCAGCTTTCATGTCTGGTTTCTACATTCACCTCTGGTACTTCAGGGCCACCCACTTAAAGTGCCAAAACCTCTCACCCCCTCAGGCAGAGATGGCATGAGGCTGAGCAGAAACACGGGAGAGCCCTGAGGCTTCTTTTCAAATTGCAGAACTTCCTTGGAGGGCGAAAGACTAAAGAGCTCTTGGAGAGCTCTGGAATTCCACTGTCCCAGGTGGCTCCAACCTGCCCTTGGACACTTCCAGGGATGGGGCAGCCACAGCTTCTCTGGGCACCCTGTGCCAGGGCCTCCCCACCCTCTCAGTGGCCAGAGATCTCTGGTTAAATGAATATTCACCATTCTGACAATATAGGAATGTAGAAAGACCCTTCAGCAGTCCCAGGCCGCCTCAGCTTGAGAAGATTCCTTGTAAAATGATTAAGAGAAACAAGAATGAAATTACTTTCACTGACAAACTGATTATTTTCTCTAATAAAGCAAACTCATATTGTTCTGCTTGCTGAGTAAGACTGAGATCCTTCATCATCAGCACCCAGATCGCTCCAGACAGGCTGAAATTCGTTGTCATGAATTCTTTCTGAGCTGGCACTGTAGAATTTAATCTATCTGGGCTCCTACTGTGTGCCTCTTTGCATTTCAAATGACAGCATTCCAGGCAATAATTCTCCTGTTAGAAAAGAAAGAAGTAATGCCAACAATATTTCAATGGAATTTCTGGAGTTTTATTTCAATACCTACTCAATTGTCACTAAAATAAATTGCATTTGGATCTGCTGCTTTCACTCTCTGGGAGACTTCCCAGGTGAGAACACAAGACATTAGTGCTTTTTAATTTTGTTTCTCTTGCCCTGATTACAAAAGAGGCTGAGAGCCAATGGCCTTGTGTCCCCTCCCAGCTCTGAGAGAGGTTTGCGAGGTGAACACCCCACTGATGGCAACGTCTCAATTGCTTTTGCAGACGCTTCTCTGCAGACAGCAGAGGGTTTGCTGCCCAGTTTCATTCAGGGTGATCTCACTGGGGGCAGAGCATCTTCTTTCTGTCATGTGAAAATACCTTCAGTTCTCCACAGAGGACAGAAATGCTCGTGTGTTGCATTGATAAATAACATTTGTTTAGGACTCTACATTGAAGTTTTCAGGGTTTGTGCTTCTGAAACAGCCCCAGCAGCACCCACATTTCTTACTGCACTGGGAGAATCACTGACTGTGTCAAAAGTGCAGATTTTCTATGTTAGAAACAGAGATCTGTGATGAGGGAAATGTTTCAAATCCACTTTTAAATCAGGGTTGCACTCGATTATGGATATTCCCTGTTCCCAGAATGAAAACTTCCCTTCTTTTCTCTTTCAGGAAGCTGATCCTGCCATGGAAGGCATCAAAAAACCAATCACAATGGGTAAGACACCGAAACAAAACATGTCATTTGTCTCATCTGTAATGCAAATATTGTTCAGGGTCACAAATAAGCCGATTATGCACATCTTAACATTTCATATAATGTCTCCACTTGGTGAAGTGCCAAAGCAGTGGGAAAAAAATAAAAAAAATAAGAACAAATCTTTCAGATTACTGAGGATATCCAGAAGGCAGTGTGTGGCCTTTGATATATTTCATATCAAAGAAATATATCTGAATGTGCCCTGGAGTGTCTTGAAAAACAGCCTTTTTGCCAGATGATGTGAACATTACTGATCATTAGGTTGTATTTTATGGGCTGGCTCTTTCACATATTTGTGTGATGTCCTCATCTCCACAAGGCAGGGGTGGAAATGTGTTGGCAAATCAGAACAACTAAAACTCCTCCTGTGCTCCCCTGGCCTGCAGCTGTCCCTTGTTTCCTGCTGGTTTGTGGGCAAAAGGGAAAAGGGAATGGGTAGGTCCAGAAGGGACAAATGGAAAACAGCAGAGGGCAAGGAATTAAAACAGGCTGAGTGTGATCACAGGGACCTCAAAATAGGAAAAACTGTCCAGCAGAGAGAATTCTGTTTTCCTTATTGCAAATCAGGAGAACTATTTCTTTCCCAGACATTGGCTCCCTGGTTACCCAGCTCTCAGCACCAAACATTTGACTTCTGGCAAATCCAAGTTGATACCCAGTCCCAGAGGACAGCAGGTACAATTCCAACTACAGACAGATGCTGGGGGGGACACAGGACTGTGTCCCAGCCCTGGAAGTGTTCCCTGGACAGGGCTTGGAGCAACCTGGTCTGGTGGAAGGTGTCCCTGTGGGACTGGATGATGTCCAAGGTCTCTTCCAACCCAAACCATTCCATGATTCTGTGGTGGGAGCAACTGAGGTTCTCTCAGCAGAGACTGAAATGCCAACAGGCAGGAGTCCAGACCCAGCTACAACCCTGGATTAATTTTGTCTTATTAAAGCAGGAAAACACAATGATTTCATTGAGATTTCCAATGGGATTGTGTTCCATTGTCAGCTGAACAGCAGTGGGCACTAAAGCAGATTTATGGCAGGTTTATGTCCCTGACTCAGCTGTCAGTCCTCAATGGATGGGCTGGCAGGAATCCCCAAGCACAGGCTGAGAGTGATGCAATGTCAGCTAATTAAATGTTTCTGTGAAAAATGGTATCAGTCTCCTCAGATCCTCTGTGCCACTGTCAGTGAGGTATCTGAGCAACAGGGGGAAAGAATTAAATCCATCACAAGCTAAATATCTGTGGAACATTCTTTCTGGGGAATCAGTCCTCTGTAGAATTTCTTCTCTATTCCATAAACATCAAATCATATAAAATATGGCCCAGAGAGGTGTTGTCATTACGTCCATTTTTTAACAGGGAAAACTTGAGTCACAGAGAAATTTATGACCTGCAGATTCTGGAGGCCTCCAGCCCTCATCATCTCCTTGCTGTCCTCTCCAAGCCTCATTTCCTAATGAATGTTGCAATCCTGGCTGATTGCTGAAAGAAAATCCTGATGGTTTTTCTTGTTATTTGAAGTGCAAAGATACGATACAAAATCTCTTCACATTTATAAAAGAAAAAAAAAAGAACCCTGCAGATACATTTGCACACACACTATTTACAGATAATTCTGTGTGGCAGTAAGATCCATTAGAGGCTGATGGACAGAGCAGGAAAGCAAATCCAGCACCCCATTCACAGTTTCACTGGGAAATATGTTCCCAAATAAAAATCTGGCTTTGAGAAATCAATGTAATACAGGTGGCAATCACATACTGGCTGCCTTAGAGTAAATCAGGCTGAAGCCACTGAACCAAGAAGCCTTTTAAGATTTGCAGCAATATCTGAGGGCAGCTTGGCCTTCTGCAACTAAATGTGATCTCTTCCAACCTTGAATTCTCCCAGTGCAACAATATGAGGAGCAGCTGACGGGGCTCAGCCTGGAGAAAAAGAGGCTCAGGGGGGACCTTCTGGCTCTTCCCAAATCCCTGACAGGAGTGGGGAGCTGGGGGGTGTTGGGCTCTGCTCCCAGGGAACAAGGGGCAGGAGGAGAGGGAATGGCCTGAAGCTGTGCCAGGAGAGGGTCAGGTTGGACATGAGGAGGAATTTCTGCACTTGGAAGGGGCTGCCCAGGGAGGTTTGGAGTCCCCATCCCTGGAGGTGTCCAAGGATGTGGCACTCAGTGCCCTGGAGTGGGGGACAAGGTGGGGATCTGGCACAGGTTGGACTCAATGATCTTGGAGATCTTCTCCGACCGAAATGATCCTGTGATTCTGTGATGACATTGCAGGTTGTTACTCATTCATTCCATGACAGTGGGTTCTTCAGAAACGGATATTTCACATTTAGGCCACGAAGATCTTTGCCCTGTCACCCTTCAGCAATGTGTCTGTGTGTAGATGTGTGACACTGTCTGAGGTCTGTCTGCTCTTGGGAAATCAGGCCAGAGGACCTGTTGTTTCTCAGTTTGAAAAATTTGGGCAATCCTGGGCTTGTAAATGCTAAAAAGAGTCTCATCCCCTCAGACTTTCTGGGGGAAGCTGCAGGCACACACATTCCAGTTAATCAGAGCTGGTTGCTTGTTTAATTAATAATGAGATGATTGGTATCACTCAAAATGCTAAATGATAGATCTTCCCTCTCTGCAATAGTTAAAACACCATCTATAGATATATAGATATAGATATAGATATATAGATATGAATATCTCATGACATTATGTGATTTATATTACACTAACAAACTGATAAATGTTGTAATCTTGGGATGATCCCTTTTCTTGTTATTTGAAGTGCAAAGATATGATACAAAATCTCATTTATACAAGAAAAAAACCCCTGCAGATACATTTGCACACACACTATTTACAGATAATTCTGTGTGGCAGTAAGATCCATTAGAGGCTGATGGACAGAGCAGGAAAGCAAATCCAGCACCCCATTCACAGTTTCACTGGGAAATATGTTCCCAAATAAAAATCTGGCTTTGAGAAATCAATGTAATACAGGTGGCAATCACATACTTGTTACTGTAGAGGTTAAAGATTTGAATAGTTTTGGCCTTAAACTCTACAAGTTTTGCAGTAGTCAGGTGTGCAGAATTCATGAGAGATTCTCCCTAAATTTAGTGGAAAGAAAGGGATGTTTCTGTAGTTGATTTTTTTGGAAGGAGGTAAAATTGGCAGCTGGGACAGTCCTGCAACACCAGCCAGCTCCTCTTTGCAGGGCACTGAGCTGGGAGGAGAGAGTTAAAGATATTTACAGGGGATGCTGAGAAATGAAATTAGGCAAATTCTGCTAACTCTGGTGTGCTGACAGAGACATATGACATCACCTTGCCTAATTTTATAAGCACTTCAATCCCTGGGGGTTGAAAGGAATTGAAAGCTGTTTGTTGCCTGCTCTTCTTAAAATCAGTTCAGGTTTTTGACCTGCTGTTCACACTCAGACTTCAGCCAGCTGTGATGCCATTCACAGACAGTGGAATGTCACAGCAAGGGATGACTGGGACCAGGACAAGGTTCAGAAGCCCCATCCAAGGAGTTTTCCATGTCTGGGTAGCAGCACTTGCCACACTGACATTGCCACATGCCACTTTCAGTGGCAAACTCTTGGTTTCAGTGCCCTTTTTTTGTGCTCCTGTTGGACCCATCTCAGAGGGGGGGAAACTGAGGCAACCAGCAGTGAGAAGAGTTTTCCAGGCACACTCACATCCTCTTGGACCTGTCTGGCACCAGCCAGTATGTCCTTATGTCCCACAGCCCTTGAATTCCTCCTGGCTGGACAAGGTGCTGGTGTGTTTTGATGGGATTTTTCCCATTTTGTACCTCAGAGGGAAATCCTGGGGGTTCAGGGGGGCAGCAGCTCCTCTTAGTCCATTTTCCAGCCCTGCTGTGCATCCCTTTGGCTCAGGGGAGAAAAGCTGCACTGAGCTCATGGAAATAGCCAGACTCTTCTTCTCAGGGCTGCATCCTCTGAATTCTCATCCAAGGGGTCAGGAAGACAAAAGTGAGAAGACAAAAAGCCTAAATGGCTCCTTCTGAGACTCCCTCCTAATCCAGCCTTGTTTGGAGCATATGATCTACAGCTTTCTGTGCATCACACAGACAATGAAACCAGTGTGATCTCCTTGGAATTTAGTCCCAATTGTGGCTTTGTCTTTCCTCTTTCTCCCAGTATTTTCAAGCTCCTATAATCCCATTGATTTCAGAGGGATTACTCCTGATTTACACGGTGAACAGTGCAAAGCCAATTAGGTGATGTGATTGAACACATCCATCGATCAGTCCTGAAACTGCTAATTTCAGTCTCCCTCGGCTTGAGCTGAAATGTTTCAGATAAAAGAATTAACTTGGGAGAAAAGAGTTATAAGCTGCTCCAGCAGAGCGAGAACCAGAAATGTCTTCTCTAAAATATGTTTTTTTCCATCACTTGCCTTCTGAGAAACACAACTGATGTCACCAAACAAAGGGTTTAAATGCAGACACACAAAACTTGCTGACACCAAGAAATGTAAGTACAGCTTTAGAAATGCAAAGTGCAGCCAGGTCAGTGAGGGGAGCCCTTCAGAGATGCCGTGGACATCCTGAGACAGAGGAGGACTGGCCAGGTTTGGGGCAGCCCCAGGCTGTTTTGGGGGCAGCCTCAGCACTTTGCTGGTTTGGCAGATGTTGCAGCTTCCTTGTGCAGCAGGGGATTTTTAGCTTTATAGGGTAAACCCTCTAAATGCCACTAAGTTTCTGTAAAAATTCTCCCTCTTCCTGCAGGACACGTAGTGTGAGTGAGCTCAGGGTGCTGACTGGGTGTTACCAGAGATCTGCGAACACTGTGGCAGCTTTTGTTTGAAATAAAGGCCAGAAAGGTGTTCTCCCATCCTGTGCCATATCTCCCCATCTCTGCAGTGCCTGTACCCCCACTAACACTCTATTGACATGACTAACACCAGGAAAGCAGGTTTGGTTTTTCTCTGGGGATTTCCAGCACAGTGAAGAGACTTTGGTACGTGGCTTACTCATTCTTGGAGTGCAGTGAGCTCCTGCTTTCCCCAAATGTGTTTAAACCATGAAATTACAGAAAGAATGCATTTTTTTCCAAGATATCCACAGCCTCCATCTCCAAGGGATTAATACACACACACTCTCAAGCAGAGTGATGTGTGGGACCAGCTTCTCCCTGATTTATCCATCCTCCTGACCAAGTCCCCTTTAGAAATCAGGCCATGTGGACACAAGATTTGAATCTCTTTTTATTACCTTTAATTTTAGGAATCCTATGAAAATTAAGATCCATGTATCATTTTGCATTTAACAGACTCCTTCTTATTAGAAGCATAAAATCACAGAATATCCTGA
>VYZS01062074.1:0-14236 GCA_013400695.1 Neodrepanis coruscans
CACACACACACACAGAAAACAAAATACTTCCACTGAGACTTGCTACTGTAATATCCCTTGGGTACAACAGCTTGCTTTCTCCCTCATGCCCTCAGTGGGTGAGGCTTTCTGGTCCAGCTAAGAGGCGAGGAGAGGAGATGAAAGTGGTGACAGAAACCAGAAGAGGAGGAACACAGCCCTCTCCACAGCAAGGCTCCAATTCCATGGTTCTGCCATGTGCATGTTCTTCTGACAAGAGGAATAGCAGTAGCACGGCATGGCACTGTCAGATATTAAGTACAGAGTGGTTCAGCAACATAAAGTCATACAAAACTCAAGTGTCATGCTGTTCTACAGGCAGCTATGAGAACTAGATTTGCCATTTTAAATCACAGCAGTTTGTGTAGTCCAGAGTCAGACACTACCACCAAAAATGTCCACAATTCATGAACAGGTCCACCACTGCACATTCGATGCTCTTCAAAGTCTCCATTGCCCAGAGTGCAAACTCTTCCTTCTTCATTCATCATATGCACATAACCCTTCTGAAATGTGGTTCCAGGTTTGGAAATAGGTGTTTCAGCTGGACAAAGTGCTGTGCAGCAGACTCCTTCAGACTAGCACACCTGATTTCCACTGGCAAATCTTCACTGGGAAGGAGTTTATAGTATTGCATACTACCAATAAAGGAGATGTATTAAAAGAAAAAAAATTGAAAAAGTCAAGAAGTCAGGAAGTAACTGGCTATCATGTTTGCCTCTAACAACTAAATATCAATGTACCAGTTTGCCTTGTGAGTCAATATGGTCCTAACTCAGAAAAGTTCCCAACCACATGCTTAGCTGTATGCTTGCAAATAGGCTGATTGACTTTATTTCACCATATGTTCAAGTTTGACTGAATTGAGACCTCTAACGGATGTACACAAATTTATTAAATACAAAACTGAGGAAAACAAGGTGCCTAGCTTCCTGAACAGTCTGAAGATCAGGCAGGAGCATTAGAAAGGTTACTTACATCTTTCAGGTTTAGAGTGGAGATAAACAAAAAAAAATTAACTTTTTCTTTCCGAACATCCCTCTCCCTTCCTGAACCAGACATTGACATCTTGAATAAATGCAAACTCAGAGTCATACTTTTCTGTCTTGATTTTGCAAAAGCTGCATCAGAAGGTTTTGCATAACCAAAACTCTAGTCAACATAGTCTCGCTGCTATAGTGTGTCTAAGACTGAAAAAGAATAGTAGAAATAAGCTTGGACTCTGCAAATTAGATGCCTTTGGTCCCCATCCCCTGCCATTAGCTTTCACTCATAGCCTGTCTCAGGTGACACCACACTTTTCACAATTACGTCTCCAAAGTTTTGATTCCAGGGCTCGAGGCACTGACTTGCTGCTGTTCCTTTGGTCACCCCTTGAATCAAACCAGTAGTGTCATCTTCAGCTAAAACCACGTCCAACTCCACTTTCTATAGGAAAGCAAAATGTGAATGGATGGACCCAGCACACAGAAAAGAACAGAAGAATGGGAGCCTTCTATGAACATGAGACAGTTTTTCAAAAGAACATGAGATGGCTGAATTTTCTTGTTTAATAATTCTGATCCTTAATATCTTAGGACCCAAAATAATAGAGCAAAAACTGAAATCAGAGCAACAAGTTTTGTACAACTTTATATCCCTGTTCATCTGATCTGACCTGACAGAGGTTGGAATGCCGGCTCTAAAAGTGGAGGCCAGAGATAATTTCATCACTTAAACATAGAACTGTGAGCTGTCTGACTGTGGCATTTTGAAGAACCTCTGATTTTGTAATTAAAGTTCAGAAGTGGTCAAAGAGGATTACATCAATGAGCAGCTGCTAATAGACACCTGTGAGTCTTCCAACTACAATTTTCATAAAGATTAATTGTGTAGTATGGCAGAGGGTTACAACTGTGTAATCATTGAAAATATTGCCTGAAAATTGTGGAAGCAGTAGGACCCAGAAACTGTTCTGTATCCAGAACTTGAAGAGTAACCAGCATGGGAAGAAGCATGAGTCCAGGTTAAGCATTGGTCAAATGCTCTTATGCTAAACAAGGTGCCATAAAAGAAAAAAAGATCTTGAGGAATGATGGGATACAGATAAACCCTCTGTTAGTATATCTTGTCAGCTAACTCCAGGCACTTCTGGTCTCTGTGCTAACTGGTTTTGGTGTCATTTGAAGACTTTGGACTTGAATACATTCAGATGTCATGACACCATGTTGTGAAGGCATTTGAAGCAAATTCTGAGCAAATCTTTGAGTCTAGAAGACTGTGTCTTCTAAACCTTTGGATTGTGCCTCATTGTTAATCTCTGAGATCAAAAGCTCCCACAGGCAGAGCACATGCTTTGTGTGCAGAGCACAGAACAAGCTGTCAATGCTGAGTAAATAATACATAACAAGTTTTATAACCAGGACTTAAAGTGTCTAACAGTTCTCTCATGGCAGCTGCTTATTTGCTTACTGTAGGAACTGAGTGACGTTTAAATGTATGAATCCAGGCAGCTAGGTGGCCTGGGGAGCTATGCCATCCTTCCTGCCAGCTCCTAGCTCTAAGCATCTGATCCACAACAAGAGGGTGACATTTGGTTGCAGCCTCAAGCAAATCACAGCAAGGGCATAGATTTGACTCTTCAGAGGCACTTCTAGGGATGTGGGAGCAGCCATTTTCCTAAAGCTTTAACAGCTCTGAATACACCAAAAGTACGGCTGCACCGTCATCCGTGGGGCAGCAGTGTCCCTTTGCCACATTTGTCTGGCATGAGTTCCTCTGAACTCAAATCCACTTCTCTTGAACTGGAAAGAGTAATAAAGATAAAATAACGTCTTCAATTAAGGGCAATATGTGTAATTTGAACAATTTTTCATTATTAATTTGCATGATATTTTCATTCAAAATGGAGAAAGTAGACAAGGTCAAATAGTTCATTCAGGGTTTTTTTCGGTTTTAAAGTAGAAGAAAAAACGTTTTTTGTAGGTGAACACACGTGGAAAGGACTTCCTACATTCTTCCTCTGCTTAAAAACCTAATAATTTAAAGGTGATAGATAGTATTAGTCCATTTATAGTTCTGCTCTCTGCCTTGTCTGTTGCCTTACAGAATCATCTGTCCCTGAGGTACCTGAAGAGAGCAGTCAGTTTCTGTTTCACTTGGCTAACAAGCTGAGCTCTAGTTTCTTCTTTATTTCAGCAAAATCACTTCCAAACAAAAGATGTCCAAGCAGCTCTTGTCCTTGACCCTTGGGAATTTGTACTTGGGAAGGAAAGCCATCTTTCCAGAAAAAGACCATGCCACAGGATGATATTTCTGCTTGCTTCTCTGTGGGAGGGGTCTCAATCACCTGAAAATATCATAAAACAGGGTGCTTGCAAGAATACATAAGAACCAGGGTGCAGATTCATACCATTCATTACTCACTACTCTTCATATACTTTTCCTCTGTGGTTCTACTCTCATTTTCACTCTTCCAATTCATTACCTATCTAGAAGTGCCCCTTGAATTCAGGGTAACTGTGAAGATGGCTCCATGCATCAGTCATTATTCCCACAGAGAATCTCGTAATTTACTCCAAGACAGGTTTCTCTGTCTGAAGCCCCAAGAGAACAATCTCTCCCAATATAAAGGTTTGTGTGATGCCTGTCTTTTGCACAGGGTGTTGGAATGAGCAATATTTTCCTTTCCAACACTCTATCTGCATAAAAGTCATTGGAAGCCTTTGCAGGCTTTAGCATGTTATTAGACTAGCACAGGGTACTAGAGCTCAAGATCAATTGTTTTGATGCAGCAACATATAGAGTGAATATATCTCTGGATCTATTATTCAACATAAGAACATGACAGCCAAAGCTTCCTTCTATAAGAAAAATACAAATATTGCATCTTTTAAAATGTTCTTTTAATGGATTGTCACAGATACGGTCAAATCATAGAGGGTTGTTAAAAATACATATCAGTCCAGACACTTCAATCTACACCTAGTTTTTGACAATTCATATTCATGTTACTTTTGCCATGCTCAATATTATCTACTTGAATAGGTTCTGATTAGGTTTATTTTGTATCTGAATAATTTATATAGGTTTCTTTTATATGTCAATAGGTTTGTTTTATGTATTTATATTATATAAAGGCTTTGTGGTCTTTAGGTTTGTGTTTCACTTTTCTTGCAATAAATCTTTCTCTTCTCTTCTAAATAAATCTTTTTCTTGGATTGGCTTCTGATTGGTCTTTTTCTTACTCAAGCAGGTACAGCACAACTGCTAGTAAAAAAAAAAAAAAAAAGAAAGATCCCCTTACTCATAGGTGATAAAAATTCACAGTAAAGCCACAGATGTAGCAGAGTGAGAATTACTATACCAGCAGGAACAGCACATGAAAGAGGATTACATATGATGAAATGTTATAATTGACTAGAAGTCGCTGAAAAATACCAGATGGATGTCACTATTTCACACAGCTCTAATTTGCCTATAGACTTTATTGAGCTTCACTTGAGCTTTGCTTTTAGTATTTTCCTGAGTGTAATTGGAGTTTATCGATATGCTATTATGGGCCAGTTTATATGTGACCATAAAAAAATACAGTTTGAGGCCCCAGTATAACCAGGAACATGATACTACTTTGCCTAGCTGAAAACAGTCACATTAATGACTGCAATAATGTAAATTCCTGCTTTCTCCCTCAAACCTTTGCATAGAGTATGCACAACAAATGCTTCACACTACATTTAAATTGCAGGAGCATTTTCAGTGAGGGATTGCTGCATAAAAAGATCAGACACATAATTTCAGATACTGCCAAAAAAAGCTTATATGGGATTTTGATTCTGGTTTTGTGTATAAAGAAAACAAATCTACATACTATAATGACGTGCCAGAGCAGGTTTGAAGCTCTGCTTAGTTATCAAGAATTTATTTTTATATTTATTTTAGCACTAAGGGCAGGGAAGAAAGGAAATACTTAAATTTTGCTCTTTTTTATCTCCTTCCACCTGGCAGGGGTTGAAATAAAAGGAAGTGAGGGACAGCTAGCTCTTTCTCTTCTGACTGAGTGGGAGAGTCCTGCTACTTTCACAGTTTGACTAGAGAAATTGTGCCACAGTGGCCAGGAATTTGCTATTACTTGGTACATAACTCAAATCTTTCTGCCTTCTAGGCAAAGGAATAGAGCATCACATATGGGAAGAAAAGATGAGTAACCCACTATGACTGGATTTTCACAAGGGAAAGAAGCGTTATGTTTTTAGTAGATGAAGCCAACTCAAATCTGCACCTGTCCTTCTGCAGCCCTACACCACATGGTGGGATGCACCATTTTGCCTCATCTCCCAAAAAGCATTTGAACAAACACCTAAACAAAGGATTTACACAGGTCTTTTGAAGGAAGGTAGCTAAGCTACATGGCAAATAGAAGAGATCCTGATGTAGCACCTCTGAAATACCAAACTGTGGGGAGATCCCAGGCCCTGGTCACTGGCTGAGCCAGCAGCTAAGTCTAAGGTCAGATCAGAGGGCACGAATTTCCTGCAAACGCGCATGTGTGTTGCTTTGAGGGCAGGTGTGAGGCAACGAGAGAAAATCAACCCAGAGAGCTCATGTGTCAAGATGGCAGATTGGGTGGGCCTGGCTGATTGGCCAGAAGTGAGCCCCTTCCCCCCTCTGGAAGGGTCAGCTGTAAGCCCTCTCTAGGGGCCAGCTTCTCTGGGAACACTCTGTTTTTTACTTTTTCTCCTCTTCCTCACTGTTCATTTCTATATCCAAGTTGTGTTTCCAGATTCTACACCTGTGGCCTTTTGTACAAGCCTTGCAATGCCAGCTCAGAGGCACACAAGTTTAAAAAGTGACATCTTGAAGTGCCACATTACCCTGCAGCAGAGCAGTCACTCTGCAGCTACGTGGGAAGCCAGGACACAGGCAGGAGGTGGTATCAGCAGGCTCCAACAGGAACCAGCAGGCAGGGTACCAGGCAGGTAGTTTTAGGCATCTGCTGGCTGTGGCCTGGAGAGCAGCACTGCAGCATCAACCCTGCTGGACATGCCAACAAACCCTGCCACAGCTGCAGATGCCTATCTCCTTCTGTCTCTAATTAATTCATCTAAATCACTGAATCACACACTGGCATCACTTGTTAGCTCTCCCTTCCTGATTCAGAGGCTTGCACATATGCTCTTCTTCCACACTGGTTTCCTATGAAGAGCACAAGCAGGCATTTCCCACCTTCTGGTAACCTGCTTTGAATCCTCCTTAAAGCATTCTTTTAAACTATGCTTTGACTGTAAGACATTATGTTGGCCATTTTACTCACACAAGAAAGAAAACATAATTGTTTCAGTTTAATTCTTACATATCAACTTTCTTTTATCTTTGTAAAGTCTTTTCCTCCATTTGAACTCTGGAAGAGAAGGCAGGAACACCAAGCACCATAGCCTTGCTCTACCATATGTGCTATGTGTTCAAAATCCCACATGCCCTTCTTTTCCTTCTGCCCTGCAAGGGTACCTGCATTTCTGATGACTACCGCTCTGGTTTTGGTTTATTGTCTCCTTTTTTAAACCCAGTCAGCAGGGTGACTGAAATATATCCAAACCTGTGATGGTTGATTCAACTACTCAGATGATCTACTGCCCACCATGTCACTGACCAAATCAGGGTGCGCCATAGCTGTGGCCACTGACATTGAGTCACTAATTAAAATTTTACACTTATTATACAGTGGATTATATGCCATGGTGATGTGTATCTTTATCATTCTTCAACAAAAAGTAGTCTTTTTGTTGTTTTTTGGGGTTTTTTTGTCCTTTAAAACATCTTCAATGAGTGCTTGCCCTTCAACCTACTTAAATAAGTTTTTATTTATATAATATAAAATAATTATATTGTACCAGGATGCATTTCATTTTTATTTATGCAAACAGGTTCTTTATAGGAAAAATGTGTTGTTCTAGCTGTAACATTGTCTAGACTCTGCAGGTTGCCATTGGATGCTCTTCATGATACAAATACATCGTAGCACAGGGACTATGTTTCCACTACAGATATTTTTGTAGAGATGCCATAATGGCACAATGCCATTATAAAAAATGATGCCATTATAATATGGACTTCCAAGTCCATATTTTCAAGTAATCATTTTCTAAATATTTTTAGCAAATAAAAATAGATTTTGCTGAAAAAACCTCATATTTTTAATAGTTCAGTTGACTGATATGACTTACTTAAAGGTCTTATCCAATTTCTAGAAATACAAATCAGGGCAATTTCCTAAACAAATTCATTTGGAATAAATCAAAATATTTGTCTTAATAAAGAAAGAAAGCATTTATTTTATTTAGATTTTATTCTATGAGATTTTTTTAAGAATAATTTTTGGTGACAGTGAAGTAACCTTATAAAGTATTTTGATGGTGTAGAATATTTTAGACGGGACACTTCTACTTACAAGAAAACTGGAATAAACCACCTCTGCTCTCTACACTTTTCACATTCAACAAAATTAATATCTCTTCTTAGACACAAACAATTTTCTTATTTTTTCTCTGACTTCAGTTTGTTGTTCAAGAGTACATGTGTTGTCAAAATATCTGAGGAAGTACCATTTGCATTGCTGGTATTAAATTAAAAGCTGTCATAAGAACACATGATAAATATATACAATGCATAGTTCAACATTTGAAGATGAAACTGTAAATGAAACCGTAAATACCAGCAAGTTGTCACCTTGACATTTTCTTGCGTTCATCGGGAAGCCAATTTAAATATCTTTGTTCACTTCAGTATGTCTCTACTACCTTTCTCTAGAAGGATACATTCAAAAAATTCAAGAAGAGAGCCAAAAAAAAAGTGCTAGACCTATTTGCAGCCCCACTGCAAATATGAAACTCTATTCTGTAGAAACTCATATGAAGTAGTTATAAGGACTTTAGAGCAATAGTAACTCTTTAGAATAGATAAAGGGCTGAACTTGAGCAACACAAGCAATGTCAGATGTTTACTGTTTTATTACAGAGCATGGGAAATAAAAATATATTTGAGTCACTTGTCCTGATTCCCATATATAGACAAGTTCCTATGTACACATACATAACCCCACACTGTCTGATAAATTGCAGAATGGAATTTTGACACCAACATTAGTTATTCCCCAATGACAGCCCCAGCCGCACCAGGTATTTGCTCAATAGAGTGCAGCCCTACTGCCAAGGGATGGATTAGATAAAAACAGTCACAAGAGAAGAGATAAAAGGAGGAGAATGGCGGGGAAAGCCTTTTAACTGTCTGTCTCTCTTTCCTCTGCAGGTTTTTCCCACAAACTACCTTAAATCAAGTGGCTGCTATAACAGTTGCAGTGCTGCCAGAAGTGCAATATGTTGTCTCAAGTGCAGCTATTTGGTACTTTTCACTTTCTCTTTGCCTTCCACAATGGTGACAAGAGGGCAGATTATTTCAAGTATCCTCACAGTTATGGCAGAGTGAATGTGCCTTGTTGCTAATAATAGAAATAATTGTTTTTCCAAGTTGTGTATTTTATTTGGAGCCAATTTTCTCAGTTTTAATAACATCACATTTTCAAAAAAAAAAAAACCCAATTAACTTTTTCTTCAAAATGGATCAAAAAGAATTCAGTGAAAAGAAGGCTGATTTCTCTGCACATGGTAATGTCTGACCTAATATTCCACTTTATGAGGGAGAGAAGAATCAGACATGAAGCTTATATCATAATCATATCAAATAAATGCATTCCTACTGTCTTGTCTGCAGTGCTGCAGCAGAATTGGGATGACAGATCCAGTATTTATGAAGTTTGATAGAAGAGCAGAGCTCAAGGGGTTTTGATATATGCTGGCACAAATATGTCCTTTTTATTTTATTTTTCTGCTTGGATCAGACAGAAATTTATCACCCTGATTAGTAAATATTTATGTCAGCAAATTCATAATGCTATAAAGCATTTCTCTTCCAACATTTCTGGTTTCACAGCTTTGGAGATTTGTAGAGACACGGGGAAATTCAGAAGGATACCTGTATTTCACAGCAGACGTGATTTTCAACAAGAAGGCAAAAAAACAACTTGCAAGCTCATCAACCATCATTTAAACAGGTTTGTAGTCCATGTAGGAAAAGTAAGAGACCTTTCTTTTGATCTGTAATCCTAAACAACTCACCACATAATAACATATTTTGCCTCTATGCCTCATGATGGGGATAGTAGAGGGGCTGCTTCTTTATGTAGCTCTTACCAAACAATTTTGGGTCTCTGTGTAGGAAAAGATAACTTCAGTGCGCTCATTGCTCACAGAAATGTCTGGTCCCCACCCTGAACACAATCAAATCTTCTACTAAGTGTCAACAGAACGGCACTGTTTAGGACATATTTACAGTGAGATTGTCTAAAGGGTTTCGTTCTTCTGATGTATGGTGTCATAATCAATCTGCAAAATAAATCATTAGAGCATCAATCCTTACAATTATGTACAGCAGACATAGGAGTAATGGAATAGTTGCACTCCCAGGTCAGGCCATAGAGTTCCCTCTTTTTCTAAAAAATCTACCCTCAGCCATTCAGAGGTCCCTTATTTTACACACTGAATTTTGGCCTGCTTAGTGTTTCAGAGCCGATCAGCTACTTGTCTAGTACTTCTGTTTGTTATTTGTTACTTGTTACTTGTACAGTACATCTGCTATGAAACCTTTCACTTAGCCTGTAATTTGATTAACTTCAAAGACTGTAGATAAACTGATGAATAGGTACACATTTTTGGCTGCAAAGTGGTCTTTCACTCATGCAGAACAAGTGATTTTATGAGCATCAGATGTGACAAAGCCTCAGTTTCTTGCCTTTTGTGTCCTGTGATATTATTTGTGTTTGTCAGATTACATAACAGTTTTCCATTAACACCACAAATACATGCAATGTCTTCCCACAGAGTACATTGGCAGTGATCCTAGGGCTGGCACATTCAGTGGTCTTAGGAAGCCTGAAGGATCAGACATAAACCAGGGGTAACTCTGCAAGCATCCATACTCCCATTTCTCATCTACTCAAATGCCTGTTTTTATAAAACTGGTAAAAAATATAATTACTTTTGAGATCTCTGACTCTCTGTCAAAACTGGCTGAAAACAGCTACTGAGTTCAAGAGTTATTAAGAGTGAGGAGGGAGACCTGTGGACAGAAGAAGGGATCATTCCAGGCTTGTATCCATGGGAAATCAAGATACAAATGTTCAGGAAAAAAAGTGTGGTTTAGCACAGACCACAGCCTGTGCGAGAAGAACTGGGAGAGAGCCAGCCTCCCTCCAATGGGGAAAGCTGTCAAGGCTGCTAAGGAAAGGAACGGCATAGGGGAAAAACCTAGGGTCAATCAGGAAAAAGTGAACTGCTGGAGTTCACGAAACAGGAGCAGCTATTTGCAGATGAACTCTGCTACACTCTCTAGACTAATGAAACCCTTCACAGCAGTTGTTGGCGAAGAACAGAGGGACACCAAAACCTTTTGGCTCAGCTCAGCTGCCAGCAGCAGAAGCCCTGGAAATCAGCCATTCTCACTAACATCCTCTCCATCCCAAAAGGGGAATGGGAAAGGGCTCCTGTGCCATTCCTTTCTTGCTCAACCATTCCCAGGCACTTAGTAGCATTACTATTGATCTTCAAAATTATATTTTCCTGTGTAGCGTTGCAAATACTCTCTGCAGGGCAAAGACAGATGCCTCATCTTAGGAAGGGTTTCTCTTCAGTTTTAACTTCCAAGAAACTCTAAGCTCTAAACAAAGCTTTTCCCTCTCTTAGGGGTCTTAATAGACATCCCTCCTGGGTGGCACCGTAGCTACGCAGTAAGATGAGAAATTATATTAAAGCTTTCTTTCAGAGAAAACTCAAGAACTTTACTATTTTTGAGACTTCCAGGCTTCATACTGGATTGAATTCAGTCATAGACTGTTCACACAGACCTTGCTTCTTCAGAAATTAATGTTAAAAATGTAGAAAACAACCCTGACTTAGATAGTTTTATAGGGATTCTCCCAGTGTTTCCTATTAAAAGAATAAATTTTCCATCTGATTTAAGACTAAGCCTGTATGACACAGACTGAATAATCTGCTTGAGTTTTTTGTTTATAGGGTCTTGATTTTTAATTTGACATTTTAAGGAAAGATTTTGCAAGGAAACAAACAAACAAAACAAAACACCAATTCCATGCATGATTTCTTTTTAAAGTTAATAACACCTGCATTAACAAAGAGAGTGGGATATCTTTGCAGATTAACTTAAATTTGAAGCTGCTATTTTTCTGCTAATTAAAACCATTAATCCAAAAAAGATTATTGTAGACAGTAAATCTTTTCTACACAAAATATATTTCTTTGATAATGAATTCCCTGTTACCTGAAAATCTATCTTGTGATGTTTTGTTTTTCAGCTCAGCATAACAGCTTGAATACAATATCCAATTTTTCTAATTAATTGTCTGTACAGAATGCATTTTTTGCCCAATCTTCTAGAATTGCCTCCATCAACTTTGGCCCGTCTGTCTGGATTGAGCCTTTGACAAAGATGTGCGTTGCCCTCTGTGACCGTTATCCAATGAGGGGAATTGCAGGCAAGATAACTGAAAACACCATATTTTTGAATCACATGTGTCACAGCAGCAGTTAGAAGCAAAGCAGGGGAAATGTAGTGCAGCCTGCCTGCAGGCTGTCAGAGTTTATGCATTCATTCTACTGATGGTACAACTTTGTGGCTGTCTGTTGTTGAATACCCTTTCATCTTACTCTCTCCTGCCTAGTGACATGCGCTAAGAGACTTAATCAGTTCTGTCCAGATGGATGCTAATGAAAGAGACATTATACAAAACACTATTATAAACTTATTCACGTATCATTTTCTTTTGTCTCACTCTATTTTTAGAGCTGATTTCTGGAGGTGCAATTACAATCCTGGTATTTATCAAGCAGGCAACATCTGAAGATGCTATTTCATGTCCACCCACTCCGATTTTTATCTGCCAACAGCTAATAAACAAGTCCTACACATATTATTCATCTGTCCCATGATAATATTGACCTTGTGTGACATTTATATAACAAATAATACCAAAAACATGTTATGGTTTTAGATGTGCCATAAAGATGTCTTTTTATCTACATGCTAGGGCAGAAACATTTTGCAGAGACTATTTGCACTCTCAAATGGGCAGCACCAGCACATAAATATTCAGGACAGCAACTGGAAAATATTTCAGGTTCCAATTTCAGGAGACTTTAAGAAAGAACAAGTGGTTCTGTGAGATGCTAATAAAGTCTGATTACTGACAGACTTGAACATTGTAGCTGGCTGACTTTGGTCTCTAAGAAGCTGCAAGCATCAGCGAAGCTATTGTCAAAACTGGGACATTTACAGTTCATCTCTCCTGTTCAATTTTTATGGTGTCAATAAAAGACAATGTCACACTGTCAGGGCCTCAAGAGGACTTCTCTAGAGAGCACCCATTCTCACAAAGTTCAAAAAAATGCAATGAACTTTGGAATGTTTATCCTTTTGCCAAACAACTGAAGCTGCCAATGATATCCAGAAATAATTTCCAGGGAAAACAGGCTATCAGATGGGCTCACACATGAAGATTTGACAGCATTGCACGAAACTGTGAACACGGGGCAAAGCATAACTTGTAAAGTCAATCCACGTCAAGCATACTCCCTAACAGCAGGCTTGGCCTTCTGTACTAAACACAACTGTTTAAACTTTGGTTTTACTTTTGATTCAAAAGTTGACATTTTATAAAAAGAACGTTTGCTCCTCTCATGCTGGGGTTTCTTTTCACTGCTGACTTAGAAGTAGATACACTTCCTGAGAAAGGCAAAAACTAGTATTTTGTCATGATCTAACCGCTGGGATGAGGGGGAAAGGAAGAGGGCTGGATCCAATGACTGCTGTGCTCCTGCAACTGTAAGAAAAAAAGGTAGACTTGTTTTTGAGGAAAGTGACCTCTGATATTCTGAGGAAAGAGAAATGATACTACAGGTGACGCTGGTAACAAAGTCTTGAGTTAAGATTTCCCCTTTTTTTTTTCCCCTTTTTGNTGGAGAGTACAAGAATACAACCACACTAACTGATTTCAGGTAAGGGAATGGCTCTCTTGCAACCTTTAAATTATTCACTCTTCATAAATTATTAAGTTCCTAGTTCTTATATTTAGTTCTTTGAGTTTACAGGATTCATTTTCAGATGCTCACATCTGTAGCTGACTGCCGTTCATCTCACTCACTTGTTAATTTTCTTTTGGCTTCTCGGGTCTTTAAAAAGATTAACTACCAAAGGCAGTCAAGGGAAAGGGAGAGCAAAATAGTTACATCAACACTTAGCCATCCTTAGACCATGAAAATTCCTCCACTCATCTCAAGGGCCCGCTCAGTCCTCTGCTGCTAAACAAAATTTCAGTATCTCCAGTGCAAATAAAAGGAAAAACAAATTTGGCTCATATCCGGGACTCAGCCCTGTGCTGGGATAGTCAGGGTACACCATCCCAATATTGGTGTCTGCAGGCTCAGGCCCAGAGGCACCACCCTATATTCCTGAAGTTACCCTACCCTAGTACGAAGAGTACCTTTGACAAGTTCATGTACCTTATCCTGTTTCTCTAAACATAGATGTTAATCAATAAACAGCAAAAATTTAGTGTGCTGCTTATCTGCATTGCTTAGTCATTATTGCAATTTACCTGAAGGGTCACTGGAAGATACCAAGAGATTCATCCCAGCACTAAAAATGTGGATGTCACAAGCCACGTTATATTTCATTAAAATGACATTTTAAAATCTCTTACTGCTGCTAAGGGAAGGGCAACAATGTCATCCTTCACAACAATATTGTGAAGGAGAGACTACTCACTCTATCTGTCAGCTGCTCACATCTCCAGTTTCCTTTTAATGTATCCAGGTACCACAGTGAATTAGATGGCTTTGCATTTCTTGTCCTCCTGCTTTTCCAAAGTGCTGAGTATCCACAGCATCCATGCAGATATCCAGAATTTCCTCACGGGTCACATACAACGCAACATAGTTAAGCAGGGGAAAACCTTTGTCTAGAACTATCATGAATGAGATCCTGAAACCTGATAAACTGCTGCTTAAGGCTTGGTAATGTTGACTTTCCTTTCACAATAAGCTAGCATTTCTTTGTGTCACATTGGCTTGATGGATTCTTTCTTCTCCCATTCTAATTCTCTGTTAGATACTGG
>VYZS01062074.1:15237-31767 GCA_013400695.1 Neodrepanis coruscans
AATTCTCTGTTAGATACTGGCTTTTCTTGACATATTTATGTTCTCAGACTTCTTTCTCTACGTTGAGAATTTTCTCTAGTCCCAATGTACCTGAAACATGTTCCCTAACATAGGCTTACCTCTCTCTACCTCTCTCTACCTCTTGATATGTAGTACTTTCCTTGGTTGTCTGGCTTTGCCTCCTTATAGCTCTTCTGCCAGATGTTTGCTACATGTCTTTTGTATTCCTTTTGCACATGACATATGGTTCAACTTACTTTATAAACTGTGATTAGAAAGGTTTGGAAACCTGCTGACAGGTTATTAACACAGCCCCAGAGCTTCCAAAGCGAAACTTTGAATATATTGTGTTACCTTCTTTATCTCTTCAATGCATTAATGTCATAAACAGGTTTTTTCCCCAATTTGCTTCAGACCCCTGAAAAGGCCACCCCTCTATCCAGAGTTATAAGCTGGATTCCTGTAGCTGAAGCTGTCCTAAGAGAAATCAAGAGTTCATGCCCAAGTAGCTTTAGCAATGCTGACTTTGATCCTGAAGAAGCTGAAAAGTAATATGAAGAAAACAGTAACATTTTGGAGCAGTCAGAATTCCTTATTTCTGAGAATTCCTTATTTCTGAGAATTCCTTTTCCACTATTTCTATATAATTTGTGTGAGCTGCTTTTTTCCTCCTCAGGGGTAGAAGTCTTCATTCTGGAACACTAGAAATATTTCCCCTATACCACCAGAGGAGCTGCATTTGCCTGTGACACATCCTCAGCAGGCCTCAGCTGCGCTGGGTGAAGAGCTCGCCCTGCTTTGCTCACACTCAGTTGCTTGTCCTTACTCTTTGATAGAGGATGCCGCCCTGATCAGGTACCCAGCTGAGCCCAGTGAAAATATGAGATAAGCTAACAAAAACCATGCATTTAATTTTCTGTATGGTTTATACTATGTAGGAGAAATTAGGGACCAGCTACATGAGGAGTGCAACAGGCAAATCCGAGGAGGATCCAAGGACCCTCCACACAGCAGAAAGGTGGTGACAAGTAGCTCTCCACCTTCTGGGAATGACAAACTTGCAAGTAACACTGTTGAAACAAGATGCATATCCCCAATTTCAGCAGTTTCACATCAGGCAGAGGCAAAGCTTAGGAGTAAATTCACTGTTTCTCCTTATTTCCAATCTTAAAAAAAAAAAAGCTGTACCCTGCTAAAGAGAGCCAAGCAGTGGCACAGGTTTGCAAAGAGACTGGAGTTCTCCCACGCTTCCAATAAATGAAGTCAATTACCAGTTCCTCCTCAGGGCTGCTGGGAGGATTTCTGATCTCTTTTTACAAGGGTAAACAGTCTGAAAACCAAAAAACAACAGAGTCACATCAGTCAAAAGTTGGCATCAATAAACTGGTTGGCCAAATGTAAACAAAGCTTTTTAAGGCCTAATTAAATGTTGTTTATCTTCTGTTGGTTTTTATTTATTTCCCACAGTCTTCCAGTTTTTAGATGCTCATGGAAAATTCATGACATCCATGACGTTTTCATATTTTCAGTCTCAGAAAGTAGCAAAAAACAGGGAGGAGATGCTTCTGAAAAAGCCTTATTTTGGGTTTTCATGTACAGGCATTTCAGATATGAATTAGTGCCCCTGCTGGACTATAATCAGAAAAAAAACACCTGCTACTATATGCAATGTCAGAAGAGTTCAGACATAATCAGAAGCCCAATGATTAAAGCAGAAAATAACTGGATTACTAATCCATCTCATGTTCACTCATTCATGATTGTGTCATGATCTCATTTTGCAAAATCCTCAGCTCTATCAGGTTCTGTTGAAGTTGTTAAGCAATGCAGCAGATGCATGTACCACATTGAAGAGCAAAGATGCTAGTTTTTCCCACTTCCAAAGATGTGTTGTTTGTTATTTGGAACAGGAGACCTTCAGAGAGCTGTGAATTGATCTCACTCGGATACTGACCTTCACTTTGTTCAGACATAGACCAGGAAGAGGAATGAATCTGCAGGAGAAACATAACATAAACTAGTTTTATTTTATTCTGCATGACATAGTTCATGTATTGTTTATTTCCACCTTCAGGCTACACAGAAAGTCATTGCCAGGAAGGCAGCTGTAGAAGCTGTGTGCTTACTAATTGAAAAACAACAAAGGAAGATGCTTCCAGCCCCTCTGAGGCATCCCCTCCCCTGTGATAGGCAGCAGTGGTATTCCCAAAATAAGGGTATAAATTAATTTACTTGTCTTAAGCCAGACTCTACATCTCCAGGCTGACCAGACAGGAGAATTCTAGTTCATCATGCAGTGGAGAGGATGCCAGAAACTGGTTTATGTGCAACACAGTAAAAACAGAGTAAAAGAGAGCATGTGTGCACAGGAGCTCAAAGTAATCGTGCTAACTTTGCAGTAGTTCTGTCTCAAGACTCATTTTGTAGGCCAAAATGGCAAGAAGTAGATAGGTGAAAGTCCAGTCCCTTCACCCTTTCACATAACTACTCCCAGCCTCACTTTCTCCACTGAAATGACAGGGAAGAGGTTTGGTAACACCTGGTAAGATCCGTATGTTTTCTGCCATTTCCAGCCAATTGACTGTACTAAAAAAAAAAAGCCAAAAGAAATGTCAACCTTGAAGTTCTCACAGAGCTCCTTGAAGTGACAACCCACCTCCCAAATCTTACTCGAAAGTTTGTAAGCTGTGAATTAAGTCACAGCTTTGAGGATTGTGCCTCTCTGCTCCCTCTTGTTATAAGAACATGCAGAAAGACGTAGGACAAAGTTTTGCCGTGTCTCATAACCAAGGCCTTTTATCTGTGAGGGGTTATCTGTGGATTATGTATGGTCACTGTAAATCAACTAGGAGGGATACTGCTTCAGAGCTATGAGGAAGAGGAGAGAGCATGAAAGAGCTTGTGTGGATCCTTCAGGAAGGTTTGGGGTGCAGAGTTCCACCGTTGCCACAGTAAACTGCAAATGTGAAATCTCTGCAAGAAAGTCTCAGGGGTTGGTTGTTTTTTTTTTATTTTGACTTTCAGTACCAGAAAAAATTTAAGACAAAGTGACTTTTATATGGACAAACCTTGAAAGAATATTTGCTTGCATTTATACACCAAGTAACAGAGGTTAGGTAAAATCCTCTCATCCTTTGTCTCCTAGCAGATGAAAATTGGAAATTCATTAGAAACATTGTCAGAAGACCTGAGTTCAGAGTGGTTCAAGATTATGTGCTGACTTATAGTTGTTTGGACTTCTGTTTTTATTCACTATTACTGAATTTAGGCATGATTTTAAAGAGGAAAAAATCAAGCAGGAACAATCCATTTGTTTGACCTTTTCTTTCAAGGTATGATAATTTTTCTGGTTCAGGCTTCTATTTACCTTAAAGGGAGCATTTAGGACTCTCAGCTCAAAAAAATCAATGAGGAAGAGATCATGTTGTTATGGCAAATACAGCTCAGTGTTCCTGAGCCTGTAGAGATAAATGATTCAGTGCCATCCTTTATTTTCTTGCCAGGTCTACCACAGCTTCTTAGTCTTTTGCTGCTTGGCCTCTCTTTATTTAGGCTACTAATTTTAGAGATTATTTTTTTAAAAAAATCTTTTTGGTCTTTTGGCATTTTCTTCTTCAGGGGAAAAAAAAAAACAGAAAAAATAATCTTTCTAATGGGTTTATTATTACCTTCCTATAGAAGAAAAAATCATCATTGTCATCTTAAAACCTGAAATTTGATCAAGAAAACCTCGAGCCATCCATCCTCCCACAGTTACAGCAGTGAAGATTTAATGACTGTACTTTTGCTACCTGGCCTGTGGCAATTGTTATTACTGGTGACAGCATCCCTCTGCTGTCAGTTTGAGTGACAGTAACGTATCATTTGCTGCAGATTGGGACAATTGCAAAGTGTATTTATTGCAAAAACAGCAAGATTACAGACTATTTTCAAGTTAAATTCTGACTCTTTTTTTTCCCCGAGGCAGCAGAAATCCTCTTTAAAATATTTGTAATAAAGGAAGCAAAGTGCCTATGCATACTTTTTTCGTTCCTGTATTAATCTTCTTGATCTTTCAGACACATTAGTTAGTGAGTCTCCCAGATGTTATAATTGGCCTAGGGACGCATTCAAAGCATCCAGTTTTGTGAGGTAATTAAATGTTAATGTAATGGATAATCCTGTTTTTACAAGCTACAGAGGAAGACTGTTCACAGACAATACTTTGAGATTGACTCCAAAAATAAATTGAGTGAGGAAGTTCACAAGAGAGGCTTTTACGGCTGCTGGTATACAAAATTGTCAGATGTAAAAAATCTTCTCAAAGTATTTTTCACAAAAGTGAATGGAGTCATCTGCAATAATAATGCCTCAGGTTGAGTGAAAATATATGCTCTAAATAACACTCATGAATGCAAAAGAAAACATGCCAGCAGAAAGTTGCTTGTGAATAGGACAAGAAATGGCTAGTTTCCTATTTTGTCTCCAAATGCAAACAAAACCCAACATGTCTGTGTACTTGGAAACATCTGTTGCTTGTCTCCCATTTAGTCTACTTTCAGAGTTTTTATTTTGTTGTCTTATCTGCCTGTTTTTCTTGCAGAAGACTGTGTACTTAAATTCAATATTTTATTAGCTAAAAAATTCTAAAAAGCACAACATGTAATAATGGAAATGAAGTGAAAAGACAACTGTTAATAGCATGGTAGATCAGGCTGGGCTAATTCAAGCAGATAGGTTCACTTCACTGAGACTTGTAGTGAACATTGTTTTCAACTGTGCTAACCAGAAGATGTGAAGAGCAAAATCTCAGAGATATTCAGCTAGCATCTTGGCATCTTGCTTGCCTGCCTGCTTGGTTTTCATTCTGGGGGAAGAAGAGATATTTAAAGTGAATAAAATACAAGGAGAGTAACTCCAAAAGTGACACTCATCCTTTTTCTTGACTTAAATAAAGAGCAGCTAATCATGAACATATCTGTTATGAAGAAGAAAATAAATGGGAAAAATTAATTACTTTCCTAGCCATAGCGCGGTGATGCAAGGGAGATTCAGATCTGAAGTAAACTGAAATTTCACTGAAACCTCAAAGAGATTCCAGTCCCATTCTATACTGGGATGTTGAAAAGCACTTTGTTTAATTAAATTACACAAATTAAATCTGTTTAATTAGGTAAATAGGACTGATAACACAACTGTACATTTTAGGTATCAACATAAAAAATATTGAATATGTCAATATGGAAATAGAAAGAGCAGCTATGCTGATTCTATTAGTCACTTGTAGGCAGGGTACAGTATGAGAACTCATAGAGTCAAAATGGCTTACTCCTCTTGTCCCAGTAGGTGTGGACATTTGATTGTACATACTTTGTATGGGTATTTCAAAGCAAGCCAGCTCTTCATCATGAAACAGACTGGTAGGTTTTTGGATAGATCTCACACAAACCCCACAGTTCCACTCTGCCTAGTACATTAGCAACCATTGATTAAAAAAAAATAGAATCTAATCCTAAAATTTTCAAGGACAGAGTTCCCAATTTTAGATTACAGTGCAACTTCAATATTTTACCTTTACCTTTTGCCTTGGGCTACCTGTGCACACCTGCCAGATGATTACTGATTAGTCCACCTTTTGCCCTGAATGTAGCTGTGCACCTGACACTCTGAAAGCTGCCATTAATAAGGACAAATTCTTCTTGATTAAATTTATCAGTCATGTTGAAATGCTTATGAATGACAGAGACTTACCTGGAAAACATTCTTCCTCTTACTAAGGGAAAAACATTCTGAACTCATCTGGTTGGACCATGCAATTTACTAGCTCTATAATGACCCTGCCCTTGGATTATTCCTTCTTCTCTAATGCTAAGAGCAATCATATTTATCCTACAAATCACTGCCAAGCACTACCACAGACTTGGTTTTCAGTTTTACCAAGGTGGTTCTCTTCTTGCACCAGTGGGTGCTGAAGCTGAATGTGATGATCTTTGTTACTCGGCTGAGCTTCCTTCCTGTTTTGAAGGGTTAGGAGTATCTGAGACTTAATGGTCTACACTTTCTCAACAAAAGAAGGACATCAATAGCTGAAACATCTGTGTCTTGAATCCTGTCTTAGCATATATTGGCATAGTATCACAAAAAAAATTTCAAGATAGACTTATATGCACAAGGTTTTATTTGTGGAGTCTTTGGTTGGTCTTTGGCTGACTTCAAGATTGTCATTAAGAATTAGAAATGTTGATGGTGGTCTTTCACCAGGCTTTTCCCATAGCTCTGGTTACTTTTCGTTATTACCATTCCCACTAACAGCACCAAATGAAGAACATTCTGATCAGCTGCAGGTGCTGCCTAAATATCTGCCATTGATCTTTATGCATGTACACTACTGAGTAATACATATTAATTGTTTACATTATTATTATCTACACTGTTATTCAGCAAGTCTTATTTTCCTCTGGTGTAAATTAAAAGCTTCAAAATAAGGACTGTGAAAATATAAAAAGTGGCTATAAAAGAGCCACATACAGGTAGCAATTGCTTCACATGAGAAACCTGTCATAAAAATCATAGAACCATAGACTCATAGAACGGTCTGAGCTGGAAGGGATCTTAAAGACCACTTCATTCCAACCACTCCACCACGGGGAGGGATACCTTCCATTAGACCAGGTTTGTCAGAGCTCTGTCCAACCTGTCACTGAACACTTGCAGGATTTGCAGATGCAGTATAGGGAGAATAATAGCACAGTGTGGGAACTACAACAGAAAAGGTCATACTACAGAGCTGCAAATAGGAGACCATTAACATTTCAAAGGCTTAGGCACTGAGCAAGGATGATATTAATAACCAGGGGAAAGTAAACTTTTACAAGTGATGATATTCTTAGTTGTGAATTTATCAAAAAGTTGTTTCTTGTAACACAAAAATCCACACTTTGCTCAGAGAAGACACAGTAAGAAAAGCTACAGCAGGATCTGAACATTGTGCACTGGCACTATGGCAAGCCACAAATCTAAAGGAAAGTGGAAAATATCCTTCATTTCTTGCCTGCAAAGCTTGCTGTCCCTGTAGCAGATGGCTGAGTGCACGCACCATCGGACTTGCACTTTCTAATCATTTTCTTCCTCATCCATTTTATAGCAAATGGGAGCTATTTCAGCCATTTAAACATGTCTGGTTTTGCAGAAGAAAAAGCTCCGAGCTATATTTTCAGAGATCTTTGATAGTTTTAATAATCCAAGTTCAAAAGTGCTTTTGGCGGCTTTTGGGGCCATTGCCAGAATTGTCATGGACTGCAAAAGCAAGGACAAATATGGTGTGGAATTTGTGAAGATTGCCAGAGTTTCAACATTTCTTAGCTGATGTAAAGCACAAAGCAGACTGAGGGGTTAAGTAAGTGTTGTTAAAGTTTTAAGGAATTAGTCAAAGTGTGTGTGCATCTGTTCAAGCAGAATAAAAATAGAAGCAAAATCTGATTCTATGGAAAACTGGAAGCATGCTTCAAAAGAACCACTAATTCAATCATTTCAGGCTTTCAGCCTGGCTTTTCCATTTGCATTTCTGCCAGACACTCCAGCAATAAACACTATAGTAAGAGTAACAAACAAACACACCTATGCATAGTAACCCTGAAAAGTGAAAGTGAAAAGAGAAAAGACTTGCTCCCATAAAGACAAAAAATGAATACTAAAAGTCTGAATGTAAACCATATACAGACATTGTACAGCTTCTACACTTTTTGCTACAAATGAGGTGTTGCTGAAATTGATGGGATTAGAACAACATCAAATCAACACAAAAATAGCATCAAGTGTGTAATCCATAATGCACTAAAGATGGCATTACAATACAGGATCACAAGCTATATAACTATATGGCATCATATGCAAACTGGTACCATCTACAGATGAGCCTAGTGCAATAACTAAGATATATTGATATCCAAGTCAGAAGTAAAACATCTTTGTTCATTACACTGTTCATGCCAGAGTTATCACCTATGCCTTAATTTGGCAACATCCAGCAACTGAAGATCAAACCATTCCATGAATCTGTAATCTTACAGCATTTACAACATGTTTTGGAAATATTATCTAATTAAGCCTTACTGAGTCCCAGTGCAGTAGGTAAATGTTATTATCTTCATTTGTAGTGATGGGAAAACTGAGACGCAGATGTTTAATGAGTTGACCAACCAAGGTCACCCTGGGAGCTGCAAATACTCCATAGTATAAGAAGTCAAATCTCAGAAGAATGTGAGTGAAGAACCCTTTAGATAATGAGTTAATACTATTTTTATTTGATTGGATT
Source organism: Neodrepanis coruscans (assembly GCA_013400695.1). Taxonomy (NCBI): domain Eukaryota; kingdom Metazoa; phylum Chordata; class Aves; order Passeriformes; family Philepittidae; genus Neodrepanis; species Neodrepanis coruscans. The sequence goes on from VYZS01062074.1 coordinate 23,531, forward strand.
TAGATTTGAAGTCGTTTACATTCTACACATGACTGAAATAGAATCTAGTTCCTCACTCTGGCTGCAGTCCTCACAAGACCATGCCTTCTCAAAGCCTCTCCATCAGTGGAAATACTTATTAAAGTCAACATTTTGGCAAATTGTAAACCATTCTCCTTCTGTCAGTGATTTGCCTGTGTTGTGATTACTCTGTAAAATTGATGAAGCCCTTCCCAGGAGCATATTTCACAGGAGTGGCACAAAAAATGCTGCACTGCCTTCGACATATTTAGATATTTGCTCAGAGCTGTCAATGGGAAAGATAAATTCCTAACAGAAGAGGAAACCCACACTACCATGGTCTCACTGCTGCTGAATCTGGAGGAGCTGAGTCATAATGTTATCAAAGTAAGTGAATTGGCCATTTGTGCCATGGCACTGAAGAACACAAATGCTTGCTAGCTTTCCTAAGACTACAGTTTCACAATTTCAGGCTCTTTCACCCATATTAATGGATGAAGTGAAGATATTACTCAGGTATTCCCCTCTGAGTTCTCAGGTGCTCAGCTCATCGAGAGTAACTCCCTTAAGAAGACCCAGACGTGAGAGGCTCAGCAGATCATCTGGGGCCAGCAGACTGCCATCCTGGAACTGATGAAAGAGGAATGATAAAATGGAGGTATGCATGGCCCACTGAGGTCTTTTAACATTCATTCTCCTGAGTTTCAATTATGAACTGGCCATAAAGAATACAAAAATATTGTAATTATCCATCAGTATTCATCCTGGAATGCTTCCTTGTGTCGTCTTGATTTGTAGGCTTTCAAAAAAACTATAAAATCTTTTTGGAGAGGACTTGAAACAATAGCCAGGAATTCAGGAAAAACATCTGCAAGCAACTTGCAAAGAAACTCCATGCAAGCATCTTGGTTTTAATTGTCTCTAAATAAGGACAGCATCCTTCACCCCACTCACCTCAGGACTCTGGTGGAAAGGGTAAAAAAAAGTGTTCTGAGAGTTCCCAAATAGCTCTACTGCACCATATCTTGAAAAGATGCTCAAATGGAGGACTCCCTCAAAACTGGGTGGGAGAAAATAGAGCAAATAGCCTTCATTCAAAGACTATGAAGGAGTTGAATATTTCCACAGGCAAGTACTAGTACTTCACAGTATCTTAATTTGAATGTGGTTTGGATTTTGGGGGTTCAGTTTTTTGTTTGGCTATTTTTTTGCTTTGTTTGATTTTGCTTTTACAATAAAAAATAACCCCAAATTTATAGCACATAAACACTACAGCGGTCTGAGAATTTTCTGTGTTTTTCCATGTTGAGCAAGATTTGGGAAGATTACTTAACTTTTGAGACCAGGTCAAGGGATATCTCCGAAACACACAAGCTTCCTTAAGTAGAGTTGCCAGGAAATATATAGGCAGCTGTGTCTCCCACGCGGCCATGTCCTCCACACACGGCTGCTGCCTTCCCCATTCCCAGGCTGGTTCCCCTGCATGGCTGTGCTCAGGCGCAGTGCTGGCGACAGCACAGGAGCCAGCGGGGATGGGGCTGTTCTGTCCTGGTGCCCCTTGCTAGCCCAGGCCGGGCCGGTGCTGGTCCCCGCAGCAGGCAGGGGTGCACACGCCGCGGCCCGGTGGTTTTCCCAGCGCGGCGGGCAGGGGTGCCCCCGTCCCATCCCCGGGTCACCACAGCGGCGTGGGGAGGGCTGGCAGGCATGGCCCTGGTCCCCATGGCAGCCCAACTCAGCGCTCCGCACAAACGCGGTGGGTCTCCCGTGTGCATGGAATAGAATAGGGCTGTCGGTGGCACTCTCTCAGTGGAGGAGCCGCTGCGGCGAATGGCCAGGGTTGGTGCGAGTCAGGGCAGCCTGGTGGCAGTACTGGGACCCACAGGATGCCAGGTGGAGCTGCAGAGGACCCATGTTCCCCGGCCCAGGGTCGGCCATGTGGTGCCAAAACGCCATTTTTTGCTTGTAGCGGAACCTCTTGCTAGGGGTGGTTCCTGGGTGCTGACCATCCAATCTGAGGGACGATTTGTGCTCAGGAAGGGCCCGCAGCTGCACAAGATTGGTCCTCTATAAAAGGCTAGTGCGGATACCATCTTTCTCTTTTGGGACCAGCAGAGCTCGGGAGAACATCTCTGCTTGTCTCAGCACTGAGTTTTTTCAGGGGCGCGGGCGGATCGGCGACTCCAGTGACAGCGGCATGGGCAGATCAGCGACTCCGGCAACAGCGGCAAGGGCTGAGGACCACATCTTTCTATCAGCGGTGGTATTTCCTTATCCAGGAAGGGGAGGGTAGGGGCAGGGTTCCTTTAATTTTTACGGTGTCTTTCAGGAGGCTCCGGCAAAGACCCAGCATTACCCTAGCGCTTTCCCGTATCAGCCGCTGGACTCGGAAGAGCTTAATTTGTCTGTCTTTGCGTTTTATTGTCAGTTTTCTGTGTGTGTAATATAAACCTTGTTATTTGGGTTTTTTTGGTGTGTGTTGCTTCTATTGGATCTCTCTTGTCAGTACCTTGCCTCCTAGTTGTAAAACCATGACATCTTCTTATATCATCATTAGAAACAGGTTAGGGGCTACATGCATCATCTGTTCTGCAGATTGCATCTTGATACTCATCTTATAAAAGCAGAAATGAAATGTCTTGAATGACAAGTCTTCCATTCTATGAGTCTAACAGTCATAATCACTCTTTTCAGGTTTTTAGCCTTCATTTCAGGCAAGTATGTAACCTCTTCCCTCTGTCATACATTAGTCATATAAAGTCAAGGACTAGCTCAATCATAAACAGTTCATGTAATGTGGAAAGAGTGAGTGCGAGTAAGATTCTCCCAAAACAAAGCCTATAGCTTGGTACAGCAGAAATGGTAGGACTCAGAAAAGCTTCAGGGATATAGCCATAATAATGAAAATATCTGGCAACAGCAAGAAATGTGAAGTCAGTCTAGCAACAGGAGGCTGGTCTTCAAGAAGTGGTTTGATCTTCCATTTCTTCTTTGGGTCAGTTTTCAGCTCTTTGCCCTCAGAATCAGAATTCTTCACTCATACTGTTCCTATTGTAAACACTGAGGAGAAAACAGCACCATGCAGCTTCCTCTGGAAAGCTCAATTTTACTTTGGTTTGGAGAAATACAGGAAAAAGTACAATATCATATTTTACTATGTTCTAGACTCCTAGTTTAACACAGTCAAGGAAGACTTCATGTTCACAGATTGAAAGTATTCGGGTCTGGCATTATAATTTCAATTACTCACTACTGGAATATCTGTATATTTGTATATTGGAATTGTGATAATAACCAGAATTAAAAATATAGCTAGAAAAATTACAAAAAAACTGTCCCCATCCCAGTCCCACGCTAGAAGGCTTTCGACCTCACTGCATGAATTTGAAATTATCAGATATCTTAGAAAATAGCTGAAAATAAAAAAGTCTTGAAATGTACATGGCAAAAGGGGGTTCACAGGCATGGTCGTAAGACGCATGTTGGCTGAACTTATCTTTCTTAATACGCTTCTTTCTCTGGGTCCTTAACAGTGCAGTTTGAGGATGATCCTTAGGAAGCTTTTCTCAGATGTCAAAAGACTTTCTCTTCTGAGATTTAGCCAACCATGAGTGTTTGCCCTAGATGCTTCTGGAAAATTATCAGAAAGGATAAGGAAGAGTCACTCAGATGTGATGAGTGGTGGATGGCAGGAAGTTACTGCAAAACTGAAGGCAAGTACAGAATCTGTTGGTTAACAGATTCATAGAGAACTAAAACAAAAAAAAAATCTAACTTTTTCTTTTGTGAGAGGCTTTTGGAGGCTGTTGTTGAAGCCTTCTTATCTAGCTTTTTTTGTTTTTCCTTTGACAGCTGTTGGAAATACTGTCTATAATTTCAGCTCTATCACAAAGTAGATAACACGCATTAATCTGCATGATTCTCAGAAAAAAAAAATCTTCTACTTCTTAGCATTTTTTATATTGGTAGAATCAAATAATAACATCACCCACCCTTCCTAGGTCTTTGAATTTTCCCACTAGATATTTGCCTTATTTGTTTCTTTTTTCTTCTGGATAGATAGAAATTGCAACCAGTATGTTGAACGTCCTTTGGGAAAGGAACAAGCACACCTACCTTCTTCTTCTTTTGTACCTAGAATGTTCATTGGGACAGAGCTGCCAGCCATCACTCCAGGCCCCACAATAGACTTTAAGTTTTCCTCTCTGTAATGCTTAAAACTCTCTAGCTTACAAATTCATGCAAGGGTTTTGCAGCAGTTACTGAATTGTGAGTATGAGAGTTAAATGCATTATACCATAGTCGTATTTTTAATTACATTTGTTATAGTAGACTCCATTTTACGGTAAAGAAATATTTCTCTCCAGTAGAGGGTTTTCAGTTGCCTTCCAGCCAGTCTGTCTCAGCCAGATCCTTAGTCTGAGCCTACTTACTTATGAAACTCAGGCCTTGGAAGAAAGACACAAACAGTAATGAAATTTTTTTAAATCTGCGAACAGTAGCCTGAACGGGGAATTAAGTGTTTTGGTGTATACATAGGGATATAGGCAAATATCTCCTTCCAATCCATGAAATAAATCTGGGCATACATGAGGCACAGCAAATACACCTTTAAAGGGTCTGTGTCTTTAGAACACAAGATGTGTCAGAAGTAATTAACTGTTTATCACATAGCAACGGGAGTTATGATAGAGCACTACTTCTACTATAAGCATTCAGACAGGCTTCCCAAAATCTCAGCTTGTTGCACACACAAAAAGAAAGTGATCTTGAGGTCAGAAGCAAATTGCTATTTTACATCACCAAGGACCGCATGTCAGGTGCTATATTTATGTGTGAAATGGAAAGGAATTAATGAATACAGTTCAGACAATGTATGTTCTCTGGAGCAATACAAATGAATGATGTCTTGCAACAATTATTGAGCCAGATCTGTTCAGATAGGAATTACTAACATATTAACATGTTAATTGATTTGTTAATCATCATGATTATAAAGTGCATAACAAAAATTTTGCATTATTTTTTCTGAGGTTTTTAACAAGCTTTTCACTTTCCAAACAAACACTCATTTTTGAAAAGGTTGTTCAGCTAACATAGGCATTATACACAGTGCTTAAACTTTGGCCTGCTAATGCAGTATCTAATTTTATACAAGTACCTCAATATTGTGCATGAGGCTGAGGTAAATAATTAATCCCAGAATGTTCAATTGTCAGTGCTCATGACAGTCATTAGTGTTTGCTTAGTTTAACCACCTGATTTTTATTGGATTTTTGCTTCTGAATAGCCTGTTCTTTCCTGGAAGCCAGATTTTTTCACTCTTGCCCATACTGAGCATTCACAGCTAAGGCTAATAAGTATCTGTGGTGAACCAATTTGGCAGAAGATAAGAAAAAGAAAAGACAACCTTAAGAGAAATAAACCCTGTAAGAAATGAGAGCTAGCTGATGTCTTCGCAAAACTTCTCTTAATGATTTTTGAGTGATTTGGGGAATCTGAAGAGGTCTCCGCTGACTGGAAGCTGGTGAATGTTGTCCTGGTTTTCAAGAAAGGCAAGAAGGAGGACCAGGGAAACTACAGTAAATCATCAACTCAGTGCCTGGTGAAGTTATAGAGAAGATTATTTTCGGAAGTATTAAAAAATACCTGAAAGACGATGCAGTCATTGGTCAGAGCCAGCAGAGTTTAATGACAGCGAAGTCATTATCCAACCTGATTTCCTTTCATGACAAGGTAACCTGCCTAGCTGATCAAGGGAAGACTGTTGGTATAATCTTTTTGGATTTCAGTAAAGCTTTTGATACTGCTTCTTACAGAACCCTTCTGGACAAAATGTCCAGGACACAGTTGGATAAACACACCATGTGGTGGGTGAGCAGTTGGCTCATGGTTCGAGCACAGAGGGTGATAGTGAATGGGGTCATATCAGACTGGTGACCTGTCACTAGTGGGGTTCTGCAGGACTCCATCTTAGGCCCTGTTCTCTTCAACATCTTCATAAATTACTTGGATGCAGGACTGCAAGGGATACTAAGCAAGTCAGCAGATGATACAAAACTGGGAGAAGCTACTTGAAGTCAGGGAGGCCTCAACAATTTAGAGGACTGGGAATTCACCAACCATATGAAGTTCAACAATGGAAAGTGCTGAATTCTGCTCCTGGATGGGATGCTATACTTGGATGTAAATACAGATTGGGGAATGAGATGCTGGAAAGGGACCTGGGAGTCCTGGTCAATGGCAAGTTGAATCTGAGTCAGCAGTGCCCTGGCAGCCTGGAGGGGCATCAGGCACAGCATCACCAGTTGGTTGAGGGAGAGGATAGTCCTGCTCTGCTCTGCACTGGTGCAGCCTCATCTTGAATATTGTGTGCAGTTTTTGGTACTGCAATATAAGAAAGATATTAAGCTATGAGAGAGCACCCAAAGAAGGGCAATGAAGACAGTGAAGGGCNATGTCCTGGAAAACTCTGACACTGAACTATCTTAGACTTGGAAAGGAACAATTTACCATTTTAGGAATTTACTTTCAAAACACCTAGTAGAGGGTCATCTCTGTAGTCCTGCCTCAAGAAGAAAAGAATACATTCTGTTATGTTTTTAGCAGGCTTGTGGTGGTATAGACAGAGACAAAATTGATTTGGGGTTGTGCTTTTTTTCATCAAAAAGGGAAATTTTTTATCCAAAGCTAAACTGCCATTCATTCCCATAGCAGTAGAGGAGAAAGCTGTGTGAAAAAAGTGCAATGGTGGGTACCATGCAGTGTTGAGCCATCTGTGCTGTTGTTATTCTAATGTCCCTCTCCTCCTCTATTTTCTGAACTGCAACTGCTCATTCTAGTAAGATAAACATGTAATATTGATGTTTATGCTAAGTAAAAATCTATGCTGTACTATTGTGGAATGATGTGTAAAAAAATCAGAAGATGAAGTTTGTAAAGTAATTTCATATGAAGCAAACATGAGATTGCTATATAATATCATCAGGAAACCAGGAATAAAAAACACCACGGACCTAATAAAATGAACTACCTCAAGAAAAATGGACCAATAGATACTTTGGAAGTAAAGAATATGGTATTTTTTTGAGATTCCAGTGAACGTATATTGAGACTGAAGCCATCCACATAAGAGGAAATATAATTAAACTTCATGTCAATAGCTCCACCTCTCAAAACAATGTCTGACACAAACAGCTTCAGCCGACCTGAATCTTTTGTGTAGTTCTGCGAATATTTGTGCATTGTTTTAGAAGTTTATGAGAAAGAGAGAGATTCTGGAACAAACTATTGCCTGCCTAAACTTACAGGAATTTGTCTTCATGCATGTACGAAGTAATGAAGCATGAGTTCAAAAGGTTAGATTTCATAGTAGTCAGCATGGAAGCCAAAAGGAAAACTTCACATTTTAAGCTCTGTTTTTTAGAGATGTTTATATGTAAATGCAAAGAAAATAAACAAAAAAAACCAGTTATTATTGTGGTGAAGGTTGTCAACAACTGCTGTAGCTGAAGAGGTTTCAAACGGTTTCAAGCAGTTTACCTGTATACATTATCAAGTACAAACTGCACTTCTTTTGTTTGTCTTGTCCCCTGGATATGTACACATATGACTTTTTTGTGAAATAGTCTTCCTGAGACAGAGAAAAGTGAGAACTAATCCTTCAACAGACTGTAAATAAAATCAATAATTTTCAACAAATCTGACACTTATTTATGGAGCTGTAAAAAGATTAAACAAACTATAATATTTTTCTTGACTTATACAAGATTTCCATGTGTCCCAACAGAAAGGGCTNAATTTGTCCTGATCAGCCAAAAGGGCCAACTGTATCCATTAAGCACAGTATATCTAGGTAGTCGAAAGAAGTGACTGTCCCACTATACTCAGAATTAATGTAGTCTTACCTTAAGAAATTAGTGCAGTTTGGGGCTCTATAGTATAAAAATGGTATGGAAATGTTAGAATGCGTCCAATATAGCACGAAGAATATCATGACAGAACAAGAGAATGTGACTTTTTAGAAGCATCTGAGGGTAATTTCTTTGTTCAGCCTAAAAAAAAAAAGGAGACTGAGGGGTGACCTCATTGCTGTCTACATCTTCCTCATGAGAGGGAGCGAGGAGGGAAGTGTTGAACTGTTCTTTCTTGAGTCTAGTGATAGGATGCAAAGATATGACTTAAAACAGCATCAAGGGAAGTTCAGACTGGATATTGGGAAAACGTTTTCACTGAGAAGG
>VYZS01062075.1:6196-19068 GCA_013400695.1 Neodrepanis coruscans
ATGAGAAAATGAGTGAGCTGGGGAAAAGACATTCATTTTCACTCCATTCCACCTACTCAGGGTAATTCAGGTGCACAGTCTGCTAAGTTCTGTGAATTTGAACGGAAGTACAGAACATGTATGAGAATAACCAGCTATTATCCAGAGTTGTTTAGAGTTTGTAACACAGGTACGTACGCCTTTTCAAAGAGACACACACCCTAGTTCAACCACAAAACATTGGCATTGATGGCATAATTTCAATTGTATGTATGTATGTAGCACTTCATGTCCACCTTGCTTAATATGAGGTTTACTGTGAACATGATAAGGCACTGGGCTAGATTGTCCAGGGAAGTTGTTATTGCATGGGGCTTTGAGCAACCTGGCAGGGGCATTGGAACTAGTTAATATTTAAGATCCCTTCCAACCCAAACCATTCTATGATCATAAAGATTCTTCAGGGGTCCAAATTCCTATAGTAAAAACAAGAAACAAACAAGAAAACTCCCCCCTCCGCCTCTAAGTTGCTAATAATTTCCTACAAATCTTCTATATTATTGACACAGTCTGCACTATAATGAATATAATAACTAAGTTTGACTTCAAAGCTGATCTTTTAAGAAGTTTCCTACTTTCAACAGAGCTGTCCAGAAAATAGTATTTCACCAAAACTCTGAGCTCAGCAAGATGCTAAACACAACGTAGTTACTGTTATCACAAGCTGACATACTTGTACCTGTATGTGGGAGTAGATTGTTGATCCTAATTTAACAAGCATGTGGTTATTCAATATCTAGGTTTTTAAAATTACACCTTTCTTCACTCTCTGTGACTGCTATAGTCAGTTTCTAAATCAAAATTAGCACTTTTTCCCCCAGTTGAAGATAAAAATATTTTTTCATCTATGGAAGCATTCATCTGAAAAATTCATTTCCCTCAAAACACAGGCATCAGTAAATAAGTAAATACTTCCCTGGCGATGCAGTCGNACAATAGCCTATCAATACCTTATTTACTCTTACCAAATGAGAAGATCAAAAGCAAACCCAAATACATGTGTGGAGGAGCAGGCAAAAACGACTAGCCCAGTGCCTGATTTTCAGATGTAATATGGTGTTAAGCCAAGCCCTGTATCACACAAGAATCACACTTTAGTGGTTTGACTCTGGCTGGATGCCAGGGACCCACTAAAGCCATTCTCTCATTCCCACCTGAAAACGGGCAGAATAGAGAAAATATAATGAAGGGTTTCATGACTTAAGGACCACAAGAGATCACTTACTGATCACTGTCACGGGCAAAACAGACTCCAAGTGGGGATATTAATTGAATTTTTTGCTAACAAAATCAAAGCATAAGAATGAGAAGCAAAATAAATATTAAAGACACCTTTTCCCCGACCCCCCTCCTTCCAAGTTCTACCTCCTACTCCCCAGTGGTGCAGGGAGATGGGAATGGAGGCGACCGGTTGTCTTCTGCCACTGGTCAAAGAGAGGGATCCTTCCCCTATATCCCATGTTCTTCATGAACTGTTCCAGTGTGAGTTCAGCCCATGGGCAATAGTTCTTCACACATTGCTGCTACATGGGTCATTTTTCCACAGGGTGCAGTCCTTCAGATACAGTCTGCTCTAGCATGGATCCCACACAGGCCACAAGTCCTACCAGGAAAATCCTGCTCCAGTGTGGGCTCCTCTCCCCACATACTGCAGGTCCCTGCCAGGACCCTGTTCCAATATGGGCCTCCCACAGGGTCACAGCCTGTTTCAGTATCCACCTGCTCTAGCATGGACTCTCCACGGTGTCAAGCCAAGACCTGCATCACACAACAATCATACTCTGCTAAATTTCCCATCCTTTTTAGATGGTACAAGTCTCTTGCTTCTATTTGTCATGTCCTTGCACTATGATGATGAGCTACACTGATTTTGTTCATGCCACCTGTGTAAAAAATATTGTCAAATAGATGACAGAAACCACAGAGTTATTACTAAAAGCTCCTTTTTATGACCAAGTCATGGCCTTGGAACTCATCTATCATTCTATCAACTATCATCAGGTAGCCATGAGGACCTATAGCCTGAGGAAGAAGCATGTCTACATATACTTCCGTATATGTAGGAATGTTGTGGGTTGGAAAAATAAAAATCGTTTCTCCCCTTCCCCCATTCCCTGCTGGCCAGGGAATGTGTGTGTGTGTGTGTGTATGTGTATGTGTGTGTGTGTGTGTGTGCGTGCGAGTACGGGACCGGCCCCCCTCTTCCCGGTTTGCTGCAGGCCCTGGTCCCGTGTGAGGCCCCATGGGCTGGGGCAGGGCCCGTCTGGTGCAGCCCACAGGCACGCCGCGGCGAGCGGCGTCTGCTGAGCTCTTGCTGGCCCATGAAAAGCCGGGGGGGAGGGTGTAAGTCTCGTGCCGGGCCGTACCCATATCCACAGCAGGTCTCCAAGGTGAACAGCCTCTGGCATGTTGGAACGATCGAAAGGGAATTGGGTTCAGATCCCCGAATATGGAGTGGCGGAGACGGGCGCCGCGAGGCGCCCAGTGCGGTGACGCAACCGATCCCGGAGAAGCCAGCGGGAGCCCCAGGGAGAGTTCTCTTTTCTTTGTGAAGGGTCAGGCGCCCTGGAATTGGTTCACCCCGAGAGAGGGGCCCGCGCCTTGGAAAGCATCGCGGTTCCGGTGGCATCCAGTGAAAGCAGCAGATCCTCGCCTCCCCTCCACCCCTCCCAGTGCCCGCCTGGCGGGCGGTGGAGCCACGCTCATCTGATGGGAGTGGCGGCAGCTCTCACCATGTGTGCACGGCAGTCCCAGCTGGGCGCCGCCATTGCCGGTGCGTCCCGGCACTTCCAGCGTTTTCCATCGCTTCCGGCCAGTCCCGGCATTCTTGTGAGTGGCCGGGGTGCGTGCAGGGCCGTACCCGGGGCGGGGCCCGAACGCTAATCAGTCAATCGCAGAAAAGGCCAGCCCCCCAGGGGCCATCTGTGCATGCGAAAAGAAGGGTCCCCTATAAAAAGGGGAGAGTGGACGCCATCTTCCTCTTTCGGCGTGGAGCACCGTAGTGGCAGCATCCTTCCTTGTCCCCCGCGCGCGGATGGGCTAGCAACATGGCGGCGACAGCACGGTGTGGTTTGTCTGAGGGGGGTGAACTGCTTCTTTTTCTTTGGGATCACGTTTTCTCGTGATTATTTTCCGGGGGGTGGACTCCTCTTTCAGGATTGCATTTTCCTGTGATTTCCTGGGGGTGGACCACTTCTTCGGGGGTCGTTTTTTTCTTGTGGTATTTTTCCTGGGCGGATGGATTAGCGATTGTCCGCGGCCATAGCCCAGGTTTAAAGGCCACATCTTTCCATCAGCACTGAAATCCCTTCCCGGGGCTGAGGAAGGGATGGGGAGGGGGGCTCGCGGTTTCTAACTGTCTGAGTGTTTTTCTTCAGAAAGCCGAGCGGAGGCTCGTGCTGCTGTAGGTCCTCAGGTCGGTTGTGGGCCTTCTCTAATTATCCCGGCATCTGTTCCGGAGCCCCAAGAAAGAGACCAGCACTATTCCAGAGCGGTCCCATCCCAACACGGGCCCTGGGAAAGCTTAATTTGTCTGGTTTTTTGCACTTTATTGTCAGTTTTCTGTGTGTGTGAAATAAACTGTGTTACTTGTGTGGTTTTTTTCTTTTTGGGTGTGCGTGGCTTCTCTCAGACATCTCTTGTCAGGACCGCTATTTTTAGTGGTAAAACCACGACAAGGAACAAAATGAGGCAAATGGAAAAAGCTCTCAAGGTATCAGTATCTTGCTCACAACAGATTTTTCTAAAGTCAGTTCTTCAAGACAAAAGCACACGACCAGCAGCATTCTACCTTTAAAAACACAGTATTTTTAAAATATTTGATTCTTTTCCAAGTTCTTAGATAGGATTATGGTAACACAATGCAACTTAGAAAAATTGATTTTTCCATACTATATTGATCTTTTGCTACAAGAATTCACATGGTTCTCATAACTGTTCAGCATCTTGGTTAAGAATTTTTCAAATATTTTTTGTAATTCTCTCCAGATATTTACTGTTCATGCAGCAGCTAATTTCTTATTTCACCATTTGAGCAAAAGTTAAACTTGTCAAACAGACTGTCCTTTTTTTTATTTTCTCCTGTTGTTTTTTGTTTTGTTTTGTTGGGTTTTTTTAACAAATGCAATTGATCATTTTCCAATTTATTTTTATATTGACAATTCTTGTTTACTCTACACAGTGTTACTCAGGCACTACTGCATGACATTGAGCTTTTAGCTGGTAACACTGTCTTCCACTTCACTGTGGAACCTGTCACCTATGAACTCTGAAGCTTCTGTTCCAGCATTTTCATTTAGTTTCTGTGACATTGTTCCCATGGGTTGTGAATACCCAGACATTACAGTAGGAAGTAATTGCTTCTGACATAAGACTCATCCCTCCTCTCCATTCCTTTTCATACTTCTAGTTTTATGGGGTTTGGTTTATACAAGTGGAAAAGGAGGCCTAGTGAACAACAGGGCAGAAAATATTCATGACCAAAGCCCATTCCAACTAGCAGCACCATGAAAAGGAATGGAGCCAGGAACATGAAAGGAACAGGAACAGGTTCCCCAGGGGGAAGCCTGTCCAGGTCCCTGTGAAAACTGTACAGTACTGCAGAAAAACTGATCAGAGGACACTCTGTCACTTCACTGTCCACCTGGTCACTGTCATAAGTTTTCAATTTTCCTTTTCTCTTGCTCTGTATCTCTTTCCCTTCTGTCATGGGATGACACTGGCTCGATGGCAGTTGCCCACCAAAGCCACTCTGTAACCTCCTTCTCAGCTGGACAGAGGAGAGAAAATATAATAGCTTGGCAGGTCAAGGACAGAGAGAGATCACTCAGGAACTATCAACAAGGGAAAAACAAACTTGACTTGGGGAAATTATTTTAATTTCTTACTGATTAAATCAAAGTAGGATAATTAGAAATAAAACCAAATCTTAAAACACTTTTCCCCACCCCTCCCCTCTTTTCTGGGCCTGTCTTCGGTTCTGATTTTCTCTACCTTCTTCCACCAAGTAGAGGAGAGGAGCAGGGAATGGAGTCTGTCAACAGTTAATCATACGTTGTGTCTGCTGCTCCTTTCTCCACAGGGGCAAGACTCCTCACACTCTTCCTCTGTTACAGAGTGGAGTTCCTCCCACAGAAGACAGTCCTTCATGAACTTCTCCAATATGAATCCTTCCCATGGACTGCAGTTCTTCCCTAACAGCTCCAGCACAGGTCCCTTCCATGGGGTGCACTCCTTCAGGAACAAATTTCTCCAGCATGGGTCCCCCTGCCGGGTCACAAGTCCTGCCAGAAAACCTGCTCCAGTGTGGGCTTCCCATAGGATCACAGCATCCTTCTGGCGTTCACCTGCTCCAGCATAGGATCCTCCATGTGCTGCAAGTGTGTATCTGTTTCGCTGTGAACCTCCATAGGCTGGCGGAGCACAGTTGCCTCACCATGTTCTGCACCACAAGCTGCAAGAGAATCTCTGCTCCAAAGCCTGAAGTACCTCCTCCCTCTCCTAACCCACTGACCTTAGTGTCTGCAGAGTTGTTTCCCTCACATATTCTCATTCCTCTCTCCGGGTGAAATTGCTCGTGAACAACAACTTTTTACACTTCTTAAATACTTTATCCCAGAGGTGCTACCAGTGTCACTGATGGGATTGGCGTTGGCCAGCAGTGGAACCATCTTGTAACTGGCTGTCATTGGCTTCATCAGACATAGGAGAAGCTACTGGCAGAAGCTTCTTACAGAAGCCACCTCTGTAGTCCCTCTGCTATCAAAACTTTGCTATGGAAACCCAATACACCTTGTATTGTTTTGTTTTATTTTCCAGGAAAGTAAGTAACCATTACTATCTACCTCTATTATGTAATGCAGTGAACCCTGCAGTAAGCTTGTGCCACCATTTTTTGTGAAACAATACTGGGAAGAAATTCTACTTCTTATCTAGACATCTGCCTAAACTCAGTGCTTCGCTTGGTTTTATAACTATACGATTACTTTGATCATGGTCTGGTGAACCCTCTTACCTGTATAATGCATGGCAGGTCCTCTGATCTTTCAAACCTACTCAGAGCACGGCACATCCCCTCTCCAGGCCACCTATCCTGCCCACACTCCTAAGAAGCTGAGAGAATGAGCAGAGAAAGCAGCACATGCAATGCTCAGCCTGTGGAAGTGCTCCCATAATCCCCAGCTCGGGCAGAGTTGTGCCTTCACCCTTCTCANATGAACTTCTCCAATATGAATCCTTCCCATGGACTGCAGTTCTTCCCTAACAGCTCCAGCACAGGTCCCTTCCATGGGGTGCACTCCTTCAGGAACAAATTTCTCCAGCATGGGTCCCCCTGCCGGGTCACAAGTCCTGCCAGAAAACCTGCTCCAGTGTGGGCTTCCCATAGGATCACAGCATCCTTCTGGCGTTCACCTGCTCCAGCATAGGATCCTCCATGTGCTGCAAGTGTGTATCTGTTTCGCTGTGAACCTCCATAGGCTGGCGGAGCACAGTTGCCTCACCATGTTCTGCACCACAAGCTGCAAGAGAATCTCTGCTCCAAAGCCTGAAGTACCTCCTCCCTCTCCTAACCCACTGACCTTAGTGTCTGCAGAGTTGTTTCCCTCACATATTCTCATTCCTCTCTCCGGGTGAAATTGCTCGTGAACAACAACTTTTTACACTTCTTAAATACTTTATCCCAGAGGTGCTACCAGTGTCACTGATGGGATTGGCGTTGGCCAGCAGTGGAACCATCTTGTAACTGGCTGTCATTGGCTTCATCAGACATAGGAGAAGCTACTGGCAGAAGCTTCTTACAGAAGCCACCTCTGTAGTCCCTCTGCTATCAAAACTTTGCTATGGAAACCCAATACACCTTGTATTGTTTTGTTTTATTTTCCAGGAAAGTAAGTAACCATTACTATCTACCTCTATTATGTAATGCAGTGAACCCTGCAGTAAGCTTGTGCCACCATTTTTTGTGAAACAATACTGGGAAGAAATTCTACTTCTTATCTAGACATCTGCCTAAACTCAGTGCTTCGCTTGGTTTTATAACTATACGATTACTTTGATCATGGTCTGGTGAACCCTCTTACCTGTATAATGCATGGCAGGTCCTCTGATCTTTCAAACCTACTCAGAGCACGGCACATCCCCTCTCCAGGCCACCTATCCTGCCCACACTCCTAAGAAGCTGAGAGAATGAGCAGAGAAAGCAGCACATGCAATGCTCAGCCTGTGGAAGTGCTCCCATAATCCCCAGCTCGGGCAGAGTTGTGCCTTCACCCTTCTCAGTACACTGAGAAAATAATTCACAGATCTGGAAGCTGATTTCCAGGTAGGTAGAGTGAAACTACCTGTATTCAGTTTTGTGCTGTAACTCAATAGGATGTCCAATTTTTTGCCATTACCAGGCTGTGCCACTGTATGAAAGGAACATTTAAATAACATTAAGTAAAATATTTGTGAAAGGGAAAAGCTTTAAATCTAAATTCTAGAAGTCTAAAATGTGATCGGATAAATCAGATCTAATATCAACAGATACTCCCCAGGAAACACAGGCTTGAACTGTATCTAAGCCATGCTCATAAATTTATGCTTGCTTTACCATGAAACCTAAGGCTACAATTTCAAATCAGACTGGATGCTGTCTGATTTTGCAAACCATTTTGGAATTCTGCAAATTCTTATGAATTATATACATGACCATCTGTAATTAAGCCCACCCTCAAATTCCCCAAGAAAAATCTTAAAAAAATCAAACTTAGAATCACGTTGAAAGCCTCACTTCTGGACTTGACACATTAATTTATCTGCTTCAAGTCCTTTTTTCATTTTTTAATGAAGTAAAACTTCATTTACATGATGCATTTAAGCATCAAGCTTGTTGACATGGATATCAATATTTCCTTCAATACAATTATTTAAACTACATTAAGTCAGATTTAAGTAATGTCAATTTTGTCACACTACTATGGATCATACTATCAGTGTTGTCAGAAGTTTTCAATCTTGACTGCTTTTATTAAACACTAGAATAAAAAGGAGATTGCATTATTAAAGACCAGTTATCTTCATTTATGTGTCTTAGTCCGATCATGTATTAACAGTACATGAGGCTCTGCTTCTCTGTTAAATGACAGGAAAACAATGCCACACACCAGGCCCATATAGTAACATGCTCTACAGAAGCCAAAGCAGCATGTTTAGATTTTTGTTGCATTTCCCACTATATGACTAAGCTACTCTTCCCATTTACATGTAAACTAGTTACCTGACAAAACTAAAAAAGGAAAGATGGAAAGAGAGCTTTCAATACTTCTGGCTTCTGACTTTCTTTCTTCAAACTTTCTTGTTTTCTGCTTTAAAGTCAATCATTTCTCATTTACATTAAATTCATGTGGAGTGATGCACAGGGTTAAAATCTAGAGGAGAAGAATTAAAGGAGTAAAAAGCTTGACCCAAAGATCCCCCAAATACTGATAAATACCTGCTATGAGGGATGAGATGGAAAGGGGGACCATCATCAAGACGCTGCAGCCTCCTTCCCTAAACATCCTGCAGGGAGGGGAACATGGTGATACTTTGAAGTTCTAAGACTGTACCGTATCTGTTCACCAAGGAAGACAGATGTCAAGGACAACTACCCAATTAAGCCTTTTGACTAGAGTCACACAAACCACACCTAAATCCTAAAGAAATGGTATAAAAGTAAGTTATAAGTATGGAGATTCAGGAGGAAGATTCCACTGACACTGCTAGTTGATGGACTGACCCTACCTTCCTGCCTCCATAGGGACACCTACTGGGGAATAAGCCTATGCTACGTGCATTAAATGCTGCTTTAGGACTAGAGTTTGTGCTTGGTATATAAGTGTATTGGTTTATTGCTTTGTATTAGAGCCTATGCTTGTGCTGGTTTTGTAGTATTGGGAGATTGTTTTACACATATTTTTGCAGACAAACACTATCACCAACAACTTGCAAACCTGATTAATTTGTCACAATTTGTATTAATAAAGAATGTGTTTTTCATACACTGTTAGAGTTATTCCTGATAAGCTGCTGACAGTGGCTGGCAGTGGTAAACACATTGGGAAGGCCTGCTAAGAAGGCCTCCATTGGCTCAGGCCTCCCCTGAAAGAGCAATTGATTGCACCCTCCAGTTGGTGAATCTGTTCCCCAGAATATGGGACACTGACAAACTGGTCTGGTATTAAAGGGTTTCAATTTCTTAGGGGCACTGACAGTCAAACAAATTACTACAGGTTGAGAGAATATTCTCTTTTGAAGTTTCAGATAAAACACATAACAACTCATCTTCCAGAATTTTCAAGATGGAAAAGAAAATGCATAAATGTGGTGGTGCATGCCTCACAGCCCATTCTCAGGCCTGCTCTACAATTTCAGAAGCTCCTGATAAGCCTTGACTGAGCCAGCTGAGTGGTGAAGCATCCCTTGACCATGCCACTTGATCCAGTTGACTCCCTGATCATACCAGGAGCTCTTGCATGGTAGAGGTGGGATAAACCAGAAAGTTCAGCTGCCCAACCAAAGTGGGAGAAGCAATTATTTTTTGTGATGCCTTAGGGGGTACGCTTAAGATTTGGGGAATTCACTCTATCTAGGTAGCTGGATAACTTGGAATATTAAGTGCCAAGAACGGCCTGTCTTTCACATGTTTTCATTCTTCTATATAGATAAGGGGGGGATTAAGACAAAACATAGAGTTAGGCTTCTAGGCCTGCCAGGGGCAGGACTGAGGAACTGGGGTGGAGAAAATGTAACAAAGGAGCATCCTGTTGGATGTTTAGGGGACATGGTAGTAAGATGGACTTTAGTTAGATAGTGTGATGGGTGGGCAGTTTGAAGGTTATAAAAATGGAGAAATTGTTATGATTTTCCTCATTTGGATCATCACCAGTAAAGCTGTGCTCTCCCTTAACCTCTGCAAACTGTGTGTTTGTCTCATTTCTTACCTCGTTCCAACAGGCAACAACTGTTACTATCTCAAATCTTTAGTTAAGTCATTCAGATGATTATGATATAGACATGACTTACAGTAATTGTAGAGAACCCTAAAAAATCTTTGTATGTTAAAGTATTCAATGATTAAATGCTTATAAATCATTTTGCACTCTTATCTTTGCATGCATATCCTTTTCACCCTTACTCCCTTTGCTTTCCTGGCTTCCATGTAAACCATTCCACATTGCTTCTAATTTGATTTTACTTTGTGCACTTTAACTTGTATAGTAAGTAACAGAGTGAGCCTTCCCATTGAACTTTGTAAAGTTGTACTTTTACAAATTCATATTATTACCTGCTTTTGTCAATACCTTTGATGGTGGTTCATTTAGGGGCTAAAACACTCATTCACAACAATAGACTAACAGTGTGCAATGAAGACATATCAAGGCATAATCAACAGATATCTGAACTGCATTCAGCTTCTGTGGTTTTTTACATCATCTTGGGTGTCTCTGAGTCTATGTCGCTTTTATAATTCTTTGGTTTTCCACTAGAACTGGACCATCTTTCTACAAGAACAGGCTGGGAGAGTTGAACAGGTTCAGACTCAGGAAGGGGACCTCATAAATGTCTAAGTATCTGAAGGATGTAAGAGGATGGAGTCAAATTCTTCTTGGTGGTGTTCAGTGATAGGACAAGAGGCAATGGCCGAAACAAAGTAAATACAAATAATGAGACAGAAGATACAGAACTAAATATTCAGGTTAGAGCTTCTTTTTTTAAAATGTTGAAACAAAACAT
This sequence comes from Neodrepanis coruscans, assembly GCA_013400695.1. NCBI lineage: Eukaryota > Metazoa > Chordata > Aves > Passeriformes > Philepittidae > Neodrepanis > Neodrepanis coruscans. The sequence continues at coordinate 16,991 of VYZS01062075.1, forward strand.
TGAATTTAAACTTTAAATTTATGACCTTATTAAAAGATGGAGTCAAATTCTTCTTGGTGGTGTTCAGTGATAGGACAAGAGGCAATGGCCGAAACAAAGTAAATACAAATAATGAGACAGAAGATACAGAACTAAATATTCAGGTTAGAGCTTCTTTTTTTAAAATGTTGAAACAAAACATTGAATTTAAACTTTAAATTTATGACCTTATTAAAAGATGGAGTCAAATTCTTCTTGGTGGTGTTCAGTGATAGGACAAGAGGCAATGGCCGAAACAAAGTAAATACAAATAATGAGACAGAAGATACAGAACTAAATATTCAGGTTAGAGCTTCTTTTTTTAAAATGTTGAAACAAAACATTGAATTTAAACTTTAAATTTATGACCTTATTAAAAGATGGAGTCAAATTCTTCTTGGTGGTGTTCAGTGATAGGACAAGAGGCAATGGCCGAAACAAAGTAAATACAAATAATGAGACAGAAGATACAGAACTAAATATTCAGGTTAGAGCTTCTTTTTTTAAAATGTTGAAACAAAACATTGAATTTAAACTTTAAATTTATGACCTTATTAAAAGATGGAGTCAAATTCTTCTTGGTGGTGTTCAGTGATAGGACAAGAGGCAATGGCCGAAACAAAGTAAATACAAATAATGAGACAGAAGATACAGAACTAAATATTCAGGTTAGAGCTTCTTTTTTTAAAATGTTGAAACAAAACATTGAATTTAAACTTTAAATTTATGACCTTATTAAAAGATGGAGTCAAATTCTTCTTGGTGGTGTTCAGTGATAGGACAAGAGGCAATGGCCGAAACAAAGTAAATACAAATAATGAGACAGAAGATACAGAACTAAATATTCAGGTTAGAGCTTCTTTTTTTAAAATGTTGAAACAAAACATTGAATTTAAACTTTAAATTTATGACCTTATTAAAAGATGGAGTCAAATTCTTCTTGGTGGTGTTCAGTGATAGGACAAGAGGCAATGGCCGAAACAAAGTAAATACAAATAATGAGACAGAAGATACAGAACTAAATATTCAGGTTAGAGCTTCTTTTTTTAAAATGTTGAAACAAAACATTGAATTTAAACTTTAAATTTATGACCTTATTAAAAGATGGAGTCAAATTCTTCTTGGTGGTGTTCAGTGATAGGACAAGAGGCAATGGCCGAAACAAAGTAAATACAAATAATGAGACAGAAGATACAGAACTAAATATTCAGGTTAGAGCTTCTTTTTTTAAAATGTTGAAACAAAACATTGAATTTAAACTTTAAATTTATGACCTTATTAAAAGGAATAAGAAACTCTTCTTCATATTTAGTTCAATCAAATTAACCTTGGGAATGGGAAATGAAACACATTAAGACACTAACAAACTTCCACATAAATTTGGTGGATTAAATAAATTCTGCAATTTTATTGCAGAAATAAATTTGTCAGAACACCCAGTCCTATATACATTTGTTCGCTTTTACAGACATCTAAAATATCTTACTTTCTTTCCACCCAGAAGTGCATATTATCACAATGAATTTTTTGGAAATGTGTATCTGGACACTTTCACAGTAGCTCTGATGCATTCCAATTCTGCTCACTCAACACTTTCAAACAACAGTACCGCTAGGTCAAATATGTTTAATCACATATTTTAAGATTATATTGGTGCAACCTTAATAATTATATGCAACGTTACACTTTCTTCCATTATTAACTAACATAGCAAAGAGAAGTTTTTATCTATACTTTTAAAAGGATGGAATTTGATACAAGGATTTTATCAAACCCCATTGAAACTACTAAGATCCAAGATCAATTAGCCTTTTAAAGTTTTGATCTGCACAGCTGGATTTTGTAAAGCATTAAAATGGAATTAAAGACACTATTTGACCAATTTAGATGACGGGAAAGAAGAAAAAATACCAAGTGCTAAGACAAGAGAACTGACAACCAAAAGACACAATAAGACACGGAAGAATGATGAAGAGGAGGGCATCCTGATTTTTATTGCTTTGATTTATGCACTGCTTAAAACAGCACAAAATGAACAGAAAAGCAGTGAAGCAAACATC
>VYZS01062075.1:35907-59501 GCA_013400695.1 Neodrepanis coruscans
CCAGATTAAAATAACTGCATTTTACCTCCTCCTTCATCTACTGCTCCTGTAGCCATACCTGCCATGCTTTGTCTCTGAGCAAGTGCACAAGAAGCCAGGAGGGAGCATAGCCAAGACAGGTGGCCCAAAAGGGCTAAAGGGATATTCCATACCACAGAATGTTATGTTCAGTGGATAAACTGGGGGCACTTGGCCAGATCTCTGCTTGGGAACGGGCAGGGCATCAGTCAGCAAGTGATGAACAACTGCATTGTGCATCACTTGTTTCTCTTGAGTTTTGTTTCTCTCTCTTTTTCATTAAAAGTATTATTCCTTTTGGAAGTAGTATTATATTTTATTTCTTCTCCATTTTTAAACTATTCTTATCTCAAATCATGAGTTTTACTTTTTTTTTTCTGAGTCTCTGCATCACTGGCGTGGGGAGCAGGGAAAAATGAGCTAGTGGCTGCATAGTATTTAGCTGCCAGATGGGGCTAAACCATGACATCATCGCATTTACAGGAAAGCCAAATATAGCTGTGACTTTGCCAAAGGTATTAGTCTTCCATTTGTTAATCTACACATCAGAAAATGCCTATGAACACAGAGACCCACACTGCCTTTGATCTTTTGGACATCCTAGGCACCAATAATTTCTTTAGTTTTTAAGATATCATTAAGAGTTTCTCTTAGATCTCTACTTTATGACAGAAATGTGCTTTTCAGTACTCCTTTTTTTCCAGAGCAGTAATTGAATGGCATTTCATGAAAGTAATTGTGCTCTACATTTCTAACTGCAGACTTTGTTCTCAAAGATTTGTTAAACATTTTTGTCTTTTCAACCTGTGTTTTATTTGTTTTGAATGTCATCTGGTCAAGAAACTCCCTGTATGCATAAAGAAGCACTTGCATTTATAGAAAAACTTTATGCATGCTACAAACTCTTTACAGGAGTGAAATACCAGAAAATCAGGAGAACAGGAATCCTAGTTCATGAGCAAAGTGTTATGATGAACACAGTTCCACTCATGTACAGTACATACACAGGACAGTTCTGATAAATCGGTAATATTGAGACTCTGTGGAAGCCTTTCAAAAACAGAAAGAATGCTTGTTAAAGGATTCTCACCATCTCTATTTGAAATGCATCAGAAGTTCATGTCGCCCAGTCAGCATATCCTTATTGAGCATGGACATGCCAGTTTGGGCTTAGTGTGTCAGAGTGCATCAGTGTGTTCAGAAAAGTGATACATTGTGACAGCATGGATGTCTAATTATGTGCATAGCTTACAGTTTTTCAACAGGAAAAAAGCCAAAAACAAGTGAAAAGCTGAAATGAGATTTATTTCTTGCTACAAGCATTTGCTTAATATGCCTGTTACATATTACATTACAAAGTCTTCCTTTGCTGGATATGTTTTTAAAAGCATCTCCAAGTCTTATTAATTATTTTTCTTACATATTCTGGCAGTCAGCTATTTTCAATATCTAGAGTGCCATTAGTTTCACGGACAGTCACCTTAAAGGAGAATTATTATTAAATCAAGTCACTGCAGCATGTAAAACATCAGGTTTAAATCTGCTTTCATCTTTGGTTGTTTCCTCAATTATGCAATATTTATATTAACTCCAACTTTTCCACATTTTCAAGAGATGCCTGTCTCATTCAGTGGGCAGTATGAATGGTACTATATTAATGGATGGTTATTCTGCATTTTGCTTTACCTTTATTGCTCAGCTGGTAATCTACGGATTTGTTTACAGGAAATTACTTGAACTCAGTTCTTGTCATGATTTCACTTCAGTCAGAAACCAATCCACACAGAGTCATTCATTCATCCCTCCACCAGCAGAATCAGTGAAAGAATTGGAAGGGAAAAAGCCAGAAAACTCATGGGTTGAGATAAAGACAGTTTAATAGGCAAAGTAAAAGCTGCACAGACAAGCAAAACAAAACAGCTTATTAATTCATTTCTTCCCATGGGCAGGCAAGTGGTTAGCATCTCCGGGAGAGAAGGGTTCCATTACACATGATGGTTACTTGGGAAAACAAATACCATCACCCCAAACACCCCCCCCTTCTCCCCACTTTATACACTGAGGATGATGTCATATGGTCTGGAATATCCCTTTGGTCAGTTTGGGTTATCTGTCCCAGATGTGCCTCCTCCCAGCCTCGCATGCACCCCCAGGTTTCCTGCCAGTGTGGCAGTACAAAAAATGTAAAAGGCATTGCCTCTGTGTAAGAAATTATCAGCAATCACAAAAACTTCATTATATTATCAACCCTATGTTCAGCAAAAATCCAAACCTTAACCCCATATTAGCCACAGTGAAAAAATATTAACTCTATCCCAGCCAAAACCAGCACAGTTCTGAGGATAGAATTATTAGTTACCATACAGCCTCTTACAGCAATCTCATTCAAGTAGCTGTTTCACAAATATGAATTAATTTATCTTCATAGTACTCATATAAGACATGTGATTATTACTATCCAGATTTTATAGAGACAGGTGAAAAAATTAAAATTTTTCATTTAGTATGTCCAGTTTGAGATATTTGTTATTCCTTTTCATTCTGCTCAGAACATTTACAAAACCCATCTCTCAGTGATTTCAGTTGCTTCTGTGAATGCTCAGCAATTTTGTAGATCAAGGTGCAGAATGTTAAGTCGGGAACAGAGCTAATGCCAAAACACACAATAGTGACTGCCTTTGTAGTCAACTTACCCATAGGAGCACACTCAAATCAGCAGGACAAAAATTAATTCTACCTATGAATGGCTAATTGCCTTAACTCTCTCATCTCTACCTGCAGTCTCCTTCTTTACTCAGTAGTTTTCAGTAACAGAAAAAAATGTTCAAGCAATGCAAAACGAGGCATTGCACATTCTCTGTTTTCTTTTTTTTTAATTTTGTTTCTTTTTTTTAATTCCTTTTTTACATCAGCATCCAGTAAGTTTTCTTAAAGAAGGATACTTTTGCATACTTGTAAGAAAGCTGAAATCAAAGCTAGGAGAGATGAATCCCTGGTCCAGATGCTGCAGAGTTGAGCAGCCTCATATACTACATTTACAGTGTATGCCAAATCACCTACATTCCTTTATCCTATGAACTTTTTGGAAAAACCAAGACAAAACCATAGGCATACGGATCTTTAGCACATAGTGGATGAGCAGAGGGTTTTTCAGACATGTCAGGCCAACTTATTCTCAAGAGCAGATTCTGTGCACCTTACATACGTGAATTGTAGGTCTGGTGTGTTCAGAGTAGATTGGATTCAAACTGATGTAAATTTGTGACATTTATCCAGGACCTCAAGAAGAGATGACTGAGAGGGGACCTCATCAACATCTATAAGTATCTGAAGAACAGGTGACAAGAGGATGGAGCCAGGCTCTTCTTGGTGGTGCCCAGCAACGGGCAGAAACTTATGCACAGTAAGTTACACTCGATTACGATGAAGAACTTCTTTACTCTGCTGTGAGAGATTGGATCAGTTATTATTAGTGTTTACTGGGTTGGAATTAGCTAGTGTGTTGGGAGAGGGCCAGACCTACAGCCACATGGTGAGGCCTGTAGCCATGGATGGTGTATGGCGGGGAAGCCGCATGGCAGGGCTTTTGTCTATCAGTTTCATCAATCAAAAGGCCTGCCTGGTAGCCCGCCCATACCATGTCTCCTGGAGCCTCTGGTTGTCTCCACTCTGGCCTGGAGAGCACTGAGTGGTCAGTGACCCGAATGTCCTGACTTGGAGGAGTGGCCACGGTGGCTGGATCACATTAAATACAGCTGCACATAGGCTCCATTTTACCTTTTCTTTTGGGACTTGCCATCAGCATATGAAGCCCTGGATTTCCATAGGATTCTTTGATGGTAGCTATAATTCTCTTATTCTCATTTCTTTCTTTATTCCTCCCCTCTTCTTGTTTCTTCCTTTACTCTTTTAATTTCTCTTTATTCTTTTCCTTGCTCTTAATCTCTCTTAGATAACGTAAAATCAATGGGCTATATTTTACTAAGCTTTGTCCTGGATGCTTTTGTGGAATGCTTCTGCCTTGGTTGTATGATATCCCTGCAAAACTTTTGCCAAAATATTTATTTTCTCACTAAATTGAAAGGAGATTTCTTGGAAAAACACGTCACTGTTTTCTCTTTACACCATTTTAAGTTATTAACAAGCTAAAAGCCTTTTCAAAAGTTTAGTAGGCAAACTTTAGAGCCTTAAATAACTTTTTTAAAAGTTATAATTCCAGTTAAGTGTCTAGTTTTGGGGCTGGAGTCTTACATGTCCGAGTGATTGAGCAGACTGGAACAGACTATCCAGAATGACTGTGGAGTCTCTCTCACTGGAGATATTCAGAAACTGTCTGGACACAATTCTGTGCCATGTGCTCTAGAATGACACTGCTTGAGCAGGGAGATTCGACCAGATGACCCACTGTGGTCATTTCCAACCTGACCTGTTCTGCGACCTTGCCCTGTCACAAGCTACAGACTTAACTCTGGAGTGACTGATTGAAATGATGCTGTCAGAATTTCCAGTCATCTACCAATCCTACTCAACCTATTGTACTGGTCAGTTGTTTTGGCTCCCAGATTATCCTTGCCTGAAGACTACACAGGGAACACTGGGGCAAAAAAAAAGTCATGGATAGAAGAAACCAAGCAGAATACACTGTTGACAAGGGAAAATTCAAGGCTTTTANGGAGAGATGAATCCCTGGTCCAGATGCTGCAGAGTTGAGCAGCCTCATATACTACATTTACAGTGTATGCCAAATCACCTACATTCCTTTATCCTATGAACTTTTTGGAAAAACCAAGACAAAACCATAGGCATACGGATCTTTAGCACATAGTGGATGAGCAGAGGGTTTTTCAGACATGTCAGGCCAACTTATTCTCAAGAGCAGATTCTGTGCACCTTACATACGTGAATTGTAGGTCTGGTGTGTTCAGAGTAGATTGGATTCAAACTGATGTAAATTTGTGACATTTATCCAGGACCTCAAGAAGAGATGACTGAGAGGGGACCTCATCAACATCTATAAGTATCTGAAGAACAGGTGACAAGAGGATGGAGCCAGGCTCTTCTTGGTGGTGCCCAGCAACGGGCAGAAACTTATGCACAGTAAGTTACACTCGATTACGATGAAGAACTTCTTTACTCTGCTGTGAGAGATTGGATCAGTTATTATTAGTGTTTACTGGGTTGGAATTAGCTAGTGTGTTGGGAGAGGGCCAGACCTACAGCCACATGGTGAGGCCTGTAGCCATGGATGGTGTATGGCGGGGAAGCCGCATGGCAGGGCTTTTGTCTATCAGTTTCATCAATCAAAAGGCCTGCCTGGTAGCCCACCCATACCATGTCTCCTGGAGCCTCTGGTTGTCTCCACTCTGGCCTGGAGAGCACTGAGTGGTCAGTGACCCGAATGTCCTGACTTGGAGGAGTGGCCACGGTGGCTGGATCACATTAAATACAGCTGCACATAGGCTCCATTTTACCTTTTCTTTTGGGACTTGCCATCAGCATATGAAGCCCTGGATTTCCATAGGATTCTTTGATGGTAGCTATAATTCTCTTATTCTCATTTCTTTCTTTATTCCTCCCCTCTTCTTGTTTCTTCCTTTACTCTTTTAATTTCTCTTTATTCTTTTCCTTGCTCTTAATCTCTCTTAGATAACGTAAAATCAATGGGCTATATTTTACTAAGCTTTGTCCTGGATGCTTTTGTGGAATGCTTCTGCCTTGGTTGTATGATATCCCTGCAAAACTTTTGCCAAAATATTTATTTTCTCACTAAATTGAAAGGAGATTTCTTGGAAAAACACGTCACTGTTTTCTCTTTACACCATTTTAAGTTATTAACAAGCTAAAAGCCTTTTCAAAAGTTTAGTAGGCAAACTTTAGAGCCTTAAATAACTTTTTTAAAAGTTATAATTCCAGTTAAGTGTCTAGTTTTGGGGCTGGAGTCTTACATGTCCGAGTGATTGAGCAGACTGGAACAGACTATCCAGAATGACTGTGGAGTCTCTCTCACTGGAGATATTCAGAAACTGTCTGGACACAATTCTGTGCCATGTGCTCTAGAATGACACTGCTTGAGCAGGGAGATTCGACCAGATGACCCACTGTGGTCATTTCCAACCTGACCTGTTCTGCGACCTTGCCCTGTCACAAGCTACAGACTTAACTCTGGAGTGACTGATTGAAATGATGCTGTCAGAATTTCCAGTCATCTACCAATCCTACTCAACCTATTGTACTGGTCAGTTGTTTTGGCTCCCAGATTATCCTTGCCTGAAGACTACACAGGGAACACTGGGGCAAAAAAAAAGTCATGGATAGAAGAAACCAAGCAGAATACACTGTTGACAAGGGAAAATTCAAGGCTTTTAATTATAGTCTCATTTAGATTTTAGAAGATGATCTTCTTAGCATTTACTGTGTTGCAGTTAAAACATCTCATTGAAAAGTAAAAAGGTAACATTTTCTAGAAAAGATCAGAAACATTTATCAAAAGTTAGTATTTCAGAAATTTCCACTCAAAAATTAGTTTAGACACTTAAATGAAAGGGATTTAATTGTCAAATCTGTCAACCAAAGAGGAAATTAAATATACTTGAAGAGAAAATCCATCAGGTCTAACTTCAACAACATATATAAATACGAAAATAGGTTTCTAGCTTTTACACCAGGCCTTGATAAAAGGCTAATTTACCGGAGGGTCATTGATGTTGGTTCTCCAGCATAAGAAATTATCTTTGATTAGACAGATGTAGGTCATAAAAGAAAAATCACAAGCATATGGGATAAAAGCATTGTAATATAATTCAGGAGTAATACAATCATCAGAATCTTTTGCACTTACTTTAACTCCCATTTGAGATAATCCATTCATACTGGGCAGATGACTAAAGAAACCTAAGCTAGTGAAAATTATCCAGTGATGACAATGTAAATTTACACCTCCACTCATATCTGTGTTAGAGATGTGAAGAGAACAGTTATTCAGTTGTAATGCACTTAGAGGTTTTATATCCTGCCTTCAGCACATATGTAGCTGAATTAAAAATAACTCAGAATGATTACCAAAAAAACCCTCAAAACTATTGGTTTTGTGATGATTTAAGTGTTCTACTGCTTTCTGCAACATAACAGTGANGCTTTTGTCTATCAGTTTCATCAATCAAAAGGCCTGCCTGGTAGCCCGCCCATACCATGTCTCCTGGAGCCTCTGGTTGTCTCCACTCTGGCCTGGAGAGCACTGAGTGGTCAGTGACCCGAATGTCCTGACTTGGAGGAGTGGCCACGGTGGCTGGATCACATTAAATACAGCTGCACATAGGCTCCATTTTACCTTTTCTTTTGGGACTTGCCATCAGCATATGAAGCCCTGGATTTCCATAGGATTCTTTGATGGTAGCTATAATTCTCTTATTCTCATTTCTTTCTTTATTCCTCCCCTCTTCTTGTTTCTTCCTTTACTCTTTTAATTTCTCTTTATTCTTTTCCTTGCTCTTAATCTCTCTTAGATAACGTAAAATCAATGGGCTATATTTTACTAAGCTTTGTCCTGGATGCTTTTGTGGAATGCTTCTGCCTTGGTTGTATGATATCCCTGCAAAACTTTTGCCAAAATATTTATTTTCTCACTAAATTGAAAGGAGATTTCTTGGAAAAACACGTCACTGTTTTCTCTTTACACCATTTTAAGTTATTAACAAGCTAAAAGCCTTTTCAAAAGTTTAGTAGGCAAACTTTAGAGCCTTAAATAACTTTTTTAAAAGTTATAATTCCAGTTAAGTGTCTAGTTTTGGGGCTGGAGTCTTACATGTCCGAGTGATTGAGCAGACTGGAACAGACTATCCAGAATGACTGTGGAGTCTCTCTCACTGGAGATATTCAGAAACTGTCTGGACACAATTCTGTGCCATGTGCTCTAGAATGACACTGCTTGAGCAGGGAGATTCGACCAGATGACCCACTGTGGTCATTTCCAACCTGACCTGTTCTGCGACCTTGCCCTGTCACAAGCTACAGACTTAACTCTGGANTTATTCCTCCCCTCTTCTTGTTTCTTCCTTTACTCTTTTAATTTCTCTTTATTCTTTTCCTTGCTCTTAATCTCTCTTAGATAACGTAAAATCAATGGGCTATATTTTACTAAGCTTTGTCCTGGATGCTTTTGTGGAATGCTTCTGCCTTGGTTGTATGATATCCCTGCAAAACTTTTGCCAAAATATTTATTTTCTCACTAAATTGAAAGGAGATTTCTTGGAAAAACACGTCACTGTTTTCTCTTTACACCATTTTAAGTTATTAACAAGCTAAAAGCCTTTTCAAAAGTTTAGTAGGCAAACTTTAGAGCCTTAAATAACTTTTTTAAAAGTTATAATTCCAGTTAAGTGTCTAGTTTTGGGGCTGGAGTCTTACATGTCCAAGTGATTGAGCAGACTGGAACAGACTATCCAGAATGACTGTGGAGTCTCTCTCACTGGAGATATTCAGAAACTGTCTGGACACAATTCTGTGCCATGTGCTCTAGAATGACACTGCTTGAGCAGGGAGATTCGACCAGATGACCCACTGTGATCATTTCCAACCTGACCTGTTCTGCGACCTTGCCCTGTCACAAGCTACAGACTTAACTCTGGAGTGACTGATTGAAATGATGCTGTCAGAATTTCCAGTCATCTACCAATCCTACTCAACCTATTGTACTGGTCAGTTGTTTTGGCTCCCAGATTATCCTTGCCTGAAGACTACACAGGGAACACTGGGGCAAAAAAAAAGTCATGGATAGAAGAAACCAAGCAGAATACACTGTTGACAAGGGAAAATTCAAGGCTTTTAATTATAGTCTCATTTAGATTTTAGAAGATGATCTTCTTAGCATTTACTGTGTTGCAGTTAAAACATCTCATTGAAAAGTAAAAAGGTAACATTTTCTAGAAAAGATCAGAAACATTTATCAAAAGTTAGTATTTCAGAAATTTCCACTCAAAAATTAGTTTAGACACTTAAATGAAAGGGATTTAATTGTCAAATCTGTCAACCAAAGAGGAAATTAAATATACTTGAAGAGAAAATCCATCAGGTCTAACTTCAACAACATATATAAATACGAAAATAGGTTTCTAGCTTTTACACCAGGCCTTGATAAAAGGCTAATTTACCGGAGGGTCATTGATGTTGGTTCTCCAGCATAAGAAATTATCTTTGATTAGACAGATGTAGGTCATAAAAGAAAAATCACAAGCATATGGGATAAAAGCATTGTAATATAATTCAGGAGTAATACAATCATCAGAATCTTTTGCACTTACTTTAACTCCCATTTGAGATAATCCATTCATACTGGGCAGATGACTAAAGAAACCTAAGCTAGTGAAAATTATCCAGTGATGACAATGTAAATTTACACCTCCACTCATATCTGTGTTAGAGATGTGAAGAGAACAGTTATTCAGTTGTAATGCACTTAGAGGTTTTATATCCTGCCTTCAGCACATATGTAGCTGAATTAAAAATAACTCAGAATGATTACCAAAAAAACCCTCAAAACTATTGGTTTTGTGATGATTTAAGTGTTCTACTGCTTTCTGCAACATAACAGTGATGCACGAAGGTATCTCAGGTGCTCTCTTTATCTAAGAATCAGCAGTCTTCCTGAGCTTTTGGCAGATTGTATTTTTTTCCTGAGGAGATGAACAAGTTGACTGTGCCATTAGCCAGCAACGTCTGTGAGACTTGCCATTGGGTGATCAGTAGAACTTAAGTTTCTGTTACAGAAAATAGTCCTCATTATACCAAGTTCAAAATCTAGTGGGATGCAAAAAACTACTGCCTCTCAGGGGTATCTCATAAAAATTATATCTGCTATGTGAGATCCCATCATCTTGATGCAAGTGTTTTAGACTCTCGACTTTCTTCCAGCCTTTTCTTTTCCAAACAGCTTTAGTTGTAGCCAAACAATTCACAGCAGATGTTTACCAGATCTGTCCTTAAGACTCAACAGTGATAGAGATCTCATCACTTATTTGGATTATATAATCCAGAGGTGTAATTCTTAAAATATGAAACTTTCCTTTAACACAAGCATGCTGATTCTTATTTCTCCGAACATACATATTTTTTAAAAATCTAAATAAAAAAATACAAAACACACTAAATCCCACATAATTTAAAAAAAAACGAGATTTGTTAAATTAATTTATATTTTTCTAATGTTTTTTATTCTTAAAAAATAGTATTCAGGCTTAAACAACCAAAGTGTGTGAAGTATTCACACCCTCAGCAACAAACCAGCATGTTTCAACTGCATACAGCTGCACTTAAATTCCCCTGACTAATTTTTCCCCTCAGCATGCATTAAGACCTCTCCATATAGGCAACTCGGGTTCATTTGACCCCTAGTAAGGGCCAGCTCCAAACCATGCTGTCCTGGTTTTGGACGATATTAGGTTTTATCAATGGACAAGAGATGGATAGGGAAGGCAGCAATTTATTAAATGGTAGATATATGGGGGAATAAATGGGGGTAATTGCCCAATTATGACCAGCCTGGATTCCCTCTGACAGNGGCTACTCCTCCCAGCCAAGATGTAGGCAGAGGAGAGAGAGTTATTTTTTCTTTGTCTTCCTCTGTGGTTTTAACCCAAACCATTACACATGCAGCCCCATTAAGATGGTGCCGTGTTCAAACTAAAGTGTTCAGCATCCCAGGTGAATGCATTAACTCACATAATCATTACCTTAACACAGCTGTATGGTGCTCAGTCACAGCTGATGCGGTCTGGCAGCTCTATGAGTGGGCAAAGTTACTTGTATCTGTTTGTATGTCTATTTAAATGTATCCTGATTTACATCAAGGTTGTCTTTGTCAGACAGCACTCAGTGTTATTAATTAACTACAAAGAGTTGAAGTGAGGATGGGAGCTATGTCAGCAAAACTGAGACCACTTGTATACTGTTCGAGAATTTTAAGTATAATAGTGCTTATGTATGTCCAAAGAGATCAAGAGACATAAAGTGATAAACATGAAAGTGAATTAAGATTCTCCCTAGATTTTATTAATGCCTAGATATAGGGATTCTCGCAAATCTATTCAAATAGACTGTGGTTGCAAATTCAGTTGGATGTTAAGATAGATAGCAGATTTTCCAGGCTGAAGGTGATATAGGTAAAATTGGCTTACAGAACAGCTAATCCTTCATTGATATTTCTGAAATTCTTTGTCACTTTCTATGTCTCAATGATTTCAACCTCATCCTTTATATGCTAATTGATTCTTGAACTCATAATCCATTTTTCCATCTTTAGCTCTTTATTTTTTCCACACAGCCTACCCTGGGCAGCTAAAACTTCTCCATCAGTGTAATGCACACTCCTACCATGCAGCCAGCCAAAGAAGGATGACAGGAGTACCATTAATCTAAATTGACTATTTCCAGTACAGTTAGTTTAACATGAATTCTGAAAATAGTTATCAGAAGTTTCTTTCAGTTCTCTAGCGGTATTTGGACACAAATGTCTTGCCTCATTTAAGCATCTTAAACAACAGCACTAAAAGGATAAGGATGTTATTTGATATTAACCACTAGTTATCTCTGTTTCAGTTACTGCAGCATCTGGACCAGGGCTTCATTTCCCCCAGCTTTGATTTTGGCTTTCTTACTTTCATGAAAAGGTATCCTTCTTTAAGAAAACATTACTGGATGCCTCTGAAGGACCTTTGCTGCTGAGGGACTTTAATGAAGACCTCAAAAATGCTTTTAATACAATTAACAACCTTGGTGTTAATTACGTGATGTACAAAGAAAAAAGAGATATTTTAAACAGAATTCCCAGTGCATTCCCCAAGGAAAGACTTCAGTTAAGACGACAGGGCTACCTCAGATTAATTTTACTTAAATGCTGAACTCTGAGTATCAGTTCAGTGGTCAGTCTCAGGGTAGCCTTAGGACAAGAAAAAGTAAAGGATCAGACATTCTAGTCCCTGGGCAAAAGACTGAATATACACAAGATATTTATGCATAAACATTTTCCTTTTACACTTTTCTAATTGCTAGTAGTTTTATCTAATGATAAAGCGAGTACAAATGAAAAGGAGAAAAAAATAAACAAAAAATGACGGGCTATTTCAATCTATTGTATGCGCATAACACACAACCCCAAGAAACCCAAAAATCCCCTGGACCCAGCCACAAAAAAAAAAAAAAGAACACCCCCAAAAAACAAAACATTTATTGCAAAGTGTGACACCAAAAAAGGATTCAGCTGTGGAGCAGAGTGCAGGATCCCCCATTGCCAGGGGCTTGCCTAAATTGGGGTCCTGATGGAGTTTTATGCCCTGTGAAAATGTCAGTGAGAGCAGCCGAGGTACAAGGGAATTCAGGAACACTGGGACACAGAGAAGCAGCAGGAGACAATCCTCACCTGGGATGAGAAGGGCAGAGAGTTCTACAGGAGCAGCTGGGCCGTATCTGGCACAGCGAGACCACCTCTCTTGGGACCATCCTAGGAGCAGAAGAGAGCAAACTCCATATCCGCTGGAACCTTTAAAAGGCTCCAAAACACCGCCCTGCGCTGACCCCACACTCCCAATAAGAGGCAACTCTGAGATGTCAATCCTATCTGTCTTCCGCTGGTTTATGTCATCGAAAAATGGTGGCTTCCATGGCGAGACACGTGGCCAGGGGCCGACGGTGGATGGCCGCCCACCTGCACTCCGCTGCCACTGCCGCCAGAAAACGCACCTGGGAGCCACCTTGTAGTCCAAGTGGACGGGACAGGATGCACGTGTGCTGGCACCACATGTCCCCATCTCTCTGCCACTGCGGTCCAGGAGTGGGCTCTCCTGCACATGCAAGGGCAGGTGGCGTGCGGGGTCAAGCAGGGCCAAGGCCATCCCGACTCATTCTGGGAAAGGAAAAAAAAATAAAAAATTTAAAACATTCAATACAGCTACACATCACAGGCACTTCCTGGGCACTTAAGCCATGACAGTTGTTCTGCCTAACATGTTAACATTCATAGTATTTAATCACTGGGCATTGTTTTCAGCCTATTCAACTTTTTCTGTTTTAAATTAACTGATATCTGTGAAATGGATTTGCTCAGCTATTTTCAAGTTCTTATATCTAGGACTGCATGGCAAAAATGGCTTTGAAAACATACACTCACACTTCTTTGTAGTGAAACACTCAAACATCATTCCTGATTTTCCTTTTTGTGTCCTTTCATGAGCAGTTGGTGGGTCATTTATTTCTTCTGGGAATTGGAGGTGATCTGCTAAATCTGCCGGATTATTTTTCTCTGCCACAAAAAAAGTGGGAGCTTCAAATTTGTCATTCAAGCCTCTCAATGAATTTAGTAAGAAAATCTCTACAGATCCTTATGAGACTTCCCTATTCAACAATAAGCAGTTTAATCACCAGGTTTTTATAAATTTTAACGTGCAAAGAGAGCTTGCCTTTTTGTTTCTGAGGATTTCAAGCCATATGTCTACAGTCAGCCTCCTCCAAACCCACCTACATACAAAATCATGACAACTTTTAATATTTTCAACTGGAGTACAAAATTATCTTCCTGTAAACTGTTGAGTTTTTCTCTTTTGTGGCTGTTATCTGTTTTTTCTAGAAACTGATCTAAGAAATAGAAATATAGAGGCCTACAGAACAGTGCTAAAAACAGTAAATTGTCTGTTTGTGTCAAGGATTGGTACTCCGCCCTTCTTGCATCAAAGAAAAGTATAATCCTCTCTCTTGCTTTATTGTCCAACATTTCAAGGTTTGTCACACTACCTAACTTGATGCCTGCATGAGTGGGGAATGAAGATGAAGAAACAAAATGAAGAACAAGGAGTGGAAAGATCTCCAAGCCAGAGGTAAGATGACAGTCTGAGAGACAGTATCAATTGTGGTAAAAAGGAGCACACTTAAGGATTAGTCTCAGGATGAAATGTCACATGTACTAGCACATGTTCTGAAACGCGCAGCATGTTAGTCTGGTGCACCATTGTCTATTCATCTATAATTTCTACTGCCTTATGCCATTATTCATTGGCATAAGTACATGATTTAGAAACCTCAGCAGCTGCTTTGGCAGTAGACGAATAGGAGAGAGTGTTGGTACTCAGCTTCTATGAACCTCACCTCCTATGTAGCAGAGTGCAATGTAAGCAAAAACCTGCTGCCAAAAGAAAGATAAGTACAGCAGATGGGAATGTTAACAATTATCAGTGGGTGTCATTGCCAAAGAAGGTGTTTAGTTTATGCTACATTCAATTAGTTCATGTGAAGAGTGCTACTGACTCTTTGTGCACAACAATAAATACCTTATTCATAAAACTGATGGTTTTAATGTGGAAGATGCTTACAGAGCACACAATACTTCTGTGCACACATACACACACACTTTCTATTCATCACTGTGTATTTCAAGAGCAAGATCAGAAAAACCTATTAAAAAAATCAGAAAAATCTATTAAAAAATGAATTAAAAATACTTATGAAACTTTTGTTAATTGTCCCATCCACTGCACATATTATAAAAACACTAGCACATAACTGGAATAATAAGATTTTTAAAAAGGAGCATGACATCCATATATTATGCTACTTTAAATCAGTAAGTGAGGCATATTTAGCCACTGGAGACTTCTTCTTTTTCAGGGGTGTGGGAATATGTGACTATGCTTTTTTTTAAATTCCATGAACCTTTGGTTAACCTGAGGGCCAAGTTTCTCTGGAACAGGAGTCCATCAGAGTCCTAGACTATGTACATAAATGCATGTTTTATACTCTAAGTGTCTCATAAATGATATAACATACTTGACCTAGAGAATATTTCTCATATTTTTTCTCTTGTCATCTGGATACAAGCTTTTGTGCCCTGCTGTCAGTTCTGGACACACCAGCAAATTTTCTATGGTAAAGGATGAAGCTTTTCAAGACAGTAGAAGAAAATAGGAGACATTTCCCAGAATAAAGGCAGTATTAATACAGTTATTGACAACAAGTTATCAGGAAAGAGAATGTTCTCTGTTCTTTTCAGCCAGTAGAGGCCAAATTTTATAATGGCCCAGTATCCTCCACTGTTTCTCAAAGTTTGTGAACTGACTTTCTAGTCCATTGACTACCCTGGAACATGAACTAATACCTGTAAAAGATCCATGCTAGTCACTAAGAAGTGTATAGAAAAGGTTGGGCAAACAACCTTTTTCTTTTTTTAACTAACTAATTTATAACTCAGTTTCGTTTAATGTTTGGAATGGTCTATAGGCAGTAGGTGGGAGAGTTTTTAAACTAAATCATAAAAGAAAGAGCATGAGTGTAAGATTATCCTCAACTAACCACAGTACATTCTTCAAATTCGTTGGTCTGTTTTGAACCCCCCCTTAAATAAATTACATAGATGACTGTTTGCTGCACTGAGGTGAATTTGAAAGGAATTAGCAGAGCACATCATCATGCAGCTCTGCACCACTCCACTGTCAAATGATTTTACTTAAGCCATAAAATTTTAAGTATAAAACCTTTATTAAAAAAAATGGTGCCACATTCCTAAAGACCTTTATCAATGCACAAACTCTTTATTAACTACTAATAATTTATAATGAAAGGCAATACAAAACAATCATTACACAACCTGTGGTTGGTAGAAGAACTACTTCAGCCAAGATACTTACATAGTTCTAAATTCTCTATAAGCTTTCTGAATTACTCCTTCATATCTTTACTTCCAGTACTACAAGCACAGTGCAGCTCCACCGTGTTAATGAGAAAGAAAACAGCAAGTATGTTTGCAAGATAATTTGTTTCTTCAGAGAAAAAATTCTCAAAGGAGTATCAAATTAAATGTGGGTTAGTTCTATTCAAGGTCAATGTAAATAGCTCGGTTTGGCAGTTGAAATCTGTTCCCTGACCACCTTTCAGTATATAGCCAGTGTCTCTGACTAATCAACAGAGCAGCCACACATGAGACCATGAAGAAAGGAAAGCAATGATTGAGGACAAAAGGCTAAATAAACTGTAGCAACCATATCTTTCTGAGGTTGAGGTTATTTTATGATCTACATTGCCCCAGGTTGAGGACAAAATGTAATTTTGTCAAAAAAAATACTAGATACAGGATGTATAAAGCATTAAGAATTTTATTGCTAAAATATGATATGTATATGTGGTAGAGAAGACAAAAAATTAAATTAAAAATAAAATACCAGGGGAAAAACACAGAAGACCAGAACAATCAAACAATCACCCCCCAACCAAGAAAAAGAAAACCAACCAACCATCCACCACAAAAACAAGCAAAAACCAAACAAAGGAACCCCCTCTTCTCTTTGTTCAAGTGTCCCGGGGTGCAATGATGTTAGTGGAAAAAGTTGGGGGCGCTGGTGGCTCTGGGGAGATGGTGAAAGCTGCAGCCACTCTGTTCTGGTCACTGGGGAGTGCTGCAGGGAACGTGGCTGCCATGGGAAGAATGGGAGTATTCCTGTTTTACCGGAGAAGCGATACGGATCATGGCGAGAGGACAGTCGGCCAGGGGCAGCGGTGGCAGCAGCAGCGGAAGGAAACAGTGACCTTGCAGTCAAAAACAAAATGGCGGACGCGGCAATCTGAGCAGCGAGCGGCATTGACCTCTCACCGGCCGACCACCAAACACCAAGCCCTACATTACAGCAGTCGTTTATATGGGGAGCTGTAGCCTTCCCACAATCCCTCTGCTTCTCGTGTCTGCGCACTGCCCCTCAAAATGCACCAGAGGTGTGGCAGTGTGTTGTTTCCTCCTGCCACTGGCTATCGACCAAAGCCACCCTGCCCTGGCTTTGCCCTGGTTCCGCCTACAAGAAATCTCCTCTGATAGCAACTTGGTGCAGGTGGAGGAGGGGTGTCCCCCCTACTCTGCTGCCACCCAGCTCCACACCATCCGCACTCCCGGGAACTGCAGCGCTGGACCCCCTCCTATGCAGCCACCCTCTCTCCCGGTGCAGGAAGGGGATATTGGGAGCGGGAACTACGTGGTCCGGGTCCGCACGCCCCCTCCCAGACCACCCCCAGAGGTCTGCATTGGACGCTCACAACAGGCAGGGTGGAGGAGGGGAGGCGTGCAGCAGCCAAAGGCAACAGGTCACAGCGTGCGGCGCTGCCAAGCTGCAGCATTCCTGCGCCAGTCCCACTGCTGCCGCCAGCTGCATCCATCGGTGACCAGCCAGGTCTGGCCAGATGCCCCACAGGCCACTGCAGGCAGGCCTGCAACCCCAGTGGGGTGGACAAGCAGCCCGGCCCCGGCACCAGCGCCACCAGCCCAGAGCCCAACCCAAGCCCACGCCTGAACTCGTGGGGCAGGGGAAGAGGGGGACAGGGGTCCCCCCTGCCCTGTGTATGCCGCACCACGGGCTACAAAAGCACCTCCAAAGAGAAAGGACAAAACGAGACCCAAAAAAGGGAAAAACGGGTCGGGGGGAGGAAGGGGGAAAAGGGAAGGGGAGGGAAGGAGGTAAAATGACCCTTTATTTAATCTGATTTTCACAAGAAGAAAAGTTTTTTTAAAAATGCTAAGGCATCACAAACTCTCTATATGTAATATCTCCTTGGTGCAGAATTCTTGGAAAAGGAATGGGGAAATTCTGGCAGCCTGACTAGCTTCAGGGAAAGGATATTACTCTTTCTCTCTACCTTGAGAGCTGATCAAGAACTTTTAGATGAGTGATTAAAAATAAGAATTTCTGGGTTTTAGAAGAAAATGCCTGTAGCCAATACCTAAAGACAACTTTACCAATGAGTCTGTAAAAATGGAATTTCTGTTTAGGAATAAGAGAACATGTCACCACAGAAGAGCTAGTAATCATCTGCATATGGATGAGAGCCCTCACTCTTCAATATCTGGACTATCGCTTTGAACCTGAACCTTTTGTTCTGCAAAGAGAAGAAGGGATCGTATTTCTGCTTTTGACCACAAAATCCGGCCTGATTTTGAGACACTTTAACAATGAATTTTTTTTCTTAAAGTATCAAGATCTAAGTATATAACAGAGTAAGATCCAGGTATGTTCAGTCTTTAGGACCTAGTCCTAGAGAATATTTATATTTTCCTAACAAAATGAACAGAGAGCATCTAAGGCCTTGCCATTTCTCACCAAATGAGTCTCATATGCTGATCAGCTTCATCAAACAGTCCACAGACAAGCAGTAAGAAGAAATAAACACCTGAGAGTTTCATAAGGACTTTCCTTTATCTGTGCTTACCTTATTTTTTGTTACTTCCATACATATGAAGAGAGAATTAGAACATCCATGTAAGGTTTATATTAGTTATGTGAGTCATGTTCACAATGACTTTCTTATTTAACAGAGCTCGGATTTAATCTGACCATTAGAATTCTACCCTGTGAAAAAAAAGGTTCATGGCAATAACTCCTGGATCATACATTTTCCTTCACTTATTTATTCTCTAATGAATTGTATTTCTCATCTGGAAAGAGAGAACAAGTAATATTGCTTGATATTTCAAGCAATGCACATAAAGTAATGCTAGAGACAGCCTAGATGTAATGAATAATGCCCTGTCCGAATGTAACTCCCAGAAGAAAAGCTAATTCAATATTGTTCAGCAGATTGAAATTTCTGCCTATTCTGAATTACTCCACACACATTTTTATGAGTGTTACAGTGATATTTCTGTGTTCAGGTTGATATATGTGCCACTTTTTGGAAATAGAATTGATATTGCCACTGATATCCCTTACTGTTTTACACATTGGCTTAACCGCTGACCAATACACTTAAAAAATTCCTAGTAAAAAAAAATCATGTTTTGTGTGTTCCAGTGGTACCTACCTAATAAGTTTATGCAATTGTGATGTTTGTATGTATATCTTAATTACATTACCAACAGCAATGATATCACACTCTAGAGAGAATATACATTAACTATAGGGTGACCAAAACTTCAAATATGATTTCTATGGCAGAAGAAGTTCACCTCAGTCTGTGTATAAACTGCTTTCAAGAACTGATGCACAGAACAACTACCAGACACAGGTAGCTACCTCAGAATAACCAAAGATATTTTTCTGTATTATTTTCAGAGTACACAGGTCATGAGCATCATTCTTACTGGATGTCTTACTGGTGGAAATAAATCCCAGACGTGGTGCTTTCACTTTTACGAAATTGAGATTTTCTGATTTCTTACACATTCTATATGGATCTTTTTCTTCAAAACTTGCACAAAATAACCCTACTTGCTCCTTTTTTGCTCTCCTGAGAGACTATATTTATCCTGACACAGTGGGTGTGCAGCTGCATTCATTCACAAAGTAAAATTTGGACAAGTTCAAATGAACTTAATAACTGACCCTGTCTGCCAAGGAATCTCTTTCCCAGGAGCAGCACAGCAAATAGTTGTGCTGTAGTATCATCCAGAGTATTTTTATGGGGCTCTGGTGTCGCTGTTGAGACGGACATGCGACAAACATAAATATTTTATAATGCAAAAAAGTTCTCTTTATTGTCTACAAGCGCTGCTTAATACCTCAATCTTAAGCATATGTGTTACACATACATTGGTCAAGCAAATTGTTGTTATTAATCTTATTGGATGTCCATTACATCATCTCCATAGCTGCTGCTTCAGTGTGTTCTTCTTTCTCTTTGTTATGATCTTCTGCCAGCTTGGGATTTTCCAATAGTTTCAGGGATACACAATAATCTTGTCAAGGTCGATGTTTACCTCATCCTCATGGTCTCCAGGCCTGCCGTCAACCCCAATACTCTAGTAACAAAGAATTATTTTATGGTTTTAAAACATTTTAAAGTCAGTAATCCCTTTAAGACTAAGGAATAAAAAGAGTTATTATAATATCTATAAGACCAATTGGTCTAGAAAACCAAGGATGTGATTGTATATTTATTTATGAGTAACAAAAATTCCATCTTTCTGATGTACTAGCAGTATTAAGTCATTAGTCCAACGGAACAGCCATCTCTAGCTCTTGGTTTTACTGAACAGACCTCAAATTATATTAAATACCATAACAAAGGAGACCTTTCGTTGTCTTACTACCAGGAAATCAGAATGTTAGCTGTTCTCACTGTCTCTGCAAAGGCTGGGAGTGGTACAGCACCTGATTAGATTAACTGAATAGCTACAAACACTCAGCTTCGGAAAGTCTGGAAAACGATGTAGACTTTGTGGAAAATGGATACAATGAGAAAACAAAAGGTGAACATAAATGACAGTGTGTTGAACTCACAAGTTAATAGGTTTACAAAAAATGTCAAAAAATGAAAGTATTCCTTTATGGAAAAGCTGAAGCAAAAAAAAATTATTAAATTAATTGAAAAACAGATGATGGAATTAGACAGTACAACAGAAAGAGACAGATTATGCATGCTGACTTTAGAGCAAAATGCCTTAAGCTATCCAACCACAATTTAGAATGCATTGGATAAAATGAGTTCTGCTTTCAGCTGCTTAAAAATATCCATAATCATGACCTGGTAAAATGTTTGCCAGGACTGCAAGTACAAAACTAAGAAATGTTAAGTCAGTTCTGAGAAGAAAGGAATTAAAATAAAGTGCACTGAAATTCCACAGATACTTGTTTTGCTTAATGTTTTAAGTCTAACAGCACTGCTGCCCTTTTGTAAAGAAGGAATATTACATGTAGTGTGAAATTGAACACTCAGAAATAGTATTTTCATGTAAGTAGTTCTTCTGGAAAGTGAAAACCCCTTTCAAAAATATAGCAGAAGGTTTCTAGAAAGTGTGTGGTGTCAAGAAAGGTTACGTGTTTTCTCTGCAGGTGACTGTAAACTGTACGACTAAAGTATGGATTTGATTAGTGAATAAGACTTCATCTTATGTTCCCTGCACTTGTTACCTGCCAGGAAAAAAAAGGGTTTTAAAGATTTGGTGTGCTTTTTAATTAATTTATTTTTATTTGATCCTCAGTTCAGTAGGTATTAACTTTAGTAGTTTGTCCAAATATTCTTCCACCGAGTGTCAGCTGACTTTAAATCATTTGATGTTTGTGTAGCAACAAGCACTGGCATATTACAGACCTCAAGGAAAGCTGTACTACAAACCCACATCTCATTTCTGATAGTGCCACCTACAAAATGAAGCTGATTGGAAAGCATATAGGACAGAATGCTGTGGAAGTGATTGTCTTCAGGAAAACAGCAGACACCAAGGTCTCCTCAGATTTCCAGTGGAGATCTAAAAAAGTACAAGAAAAGAGAGATCCAGAGAAAATAAAGACACAGACTCATGCTCAGCATGTATATGAGATATATGGTATTATTATTCTTCAAGAATACAGTGCAAATTGTATGTGTTCGATAAGTATATACATTTTGGAAAAATAGAGGGACAGATTATATAAATGCAAATTACATTTACTGCATCCCGCATCGTTAAGGATGACATCACAGATATTAAATGCAAGATCTTTAGTTTTCTTAACTAGTAAATGAACTGAAACAACTTCTTCCTTTTTCTTTCCCAGTATTGATAGTAAGAAATCTTAATAACAGTAAGACTTGGATGAAACACAAAGATTTCAAATTCTCTGAATATTTACGTTAAGTAATACTTTAGTCTGCAGATCTGAAAAGTTATTGGGAAAATTTGTGGGGTAAAATAAGATTATTATCCTTAATTTTTAATAAAAATTTTGAACATATTTTAAGGGTTTTTTTTTAAATATATAATTTGTAAAGGAAAAACATTAAATATGGAAGTATGTCTGAGAAGTTTCATGGGGCAAAGTTTTATTCAACAAGAAAAGTGGAGGGACAGAAAACTAAAGTCACATTAAGTGACATACTGTATTATATATAATATACTGTATTATATGTGGGGGTCAATAATTTAATAATACTGTCTACAAGTGTTTTTCAACAAGGAAGGCAACATTAGTAAGAAGAAATAATAAATTTTATTAGACCATCTATGCTACTTGAAAGAAAAAAGAAGCTCTTCGAATAAATCATCTTGTGCAGCACATGAAAAGTACACATACACACACAGACAAATATACATATACCTCCAAATGTCAGGTCTACTGTTCTCAACATTTTTCTGCCTTTTTTTGCAACTTATAAACTTCCATGAGATGAAATAGGATAGGTTGGGTGAAAGAACGTATTTTTGCCTCCTAAACTAAATATAGAGAGGGACTTTCAATAATTCACAGTGGTTGACATCATCTGAGTCCTACTGTGGTAGTTCACAGAAGCTGGAAAATAATGTGCTTCAACTTCATCTACCAAAAAATAAATAATAAGTCCAACCTTGTTCTATAAGCGTTTGTTATGTCAAGCAACATCAGTGATTTCCAACAAGATAACAGTACAATAGTAAACGCACTAATAATTAAAAACAAACAAACAAACAAGGAAAGCAGTAATTGTGAAGCCACTTCAGAGCGTTTTTGGGCACTCATTTGTGTGAAAAATGGAAACTCTGCTTGCATTTGATGGCTTCTACTTCACTGGATGTACCTGATATCTCAGATAATTCCTTGCTAACAATGCTAATGTCTTATAGCAACATTGATGTCTTGTGGTTCCTGCAATATTTTAAGAGGCACAACAAGGACACACTTAGCCTTCTGGATTTAGCTTGAGAATAGTAGTATGGCTCCCACCTAGTATATGCCAAAATGAAAAAGCATTTCCAGACAACCAAAGTAGAATTTGTAGGTTGAAATAAGAATACTTTAATGATGGAAAATAAAGTAAAACACAGCAATAATGTTAAATAACTATAATGGTAATAAAACGGGGAAAAACAAGCGATGCACAATGCAATTGCTCACCACCCGCTGACGAAATGCCAGATCCTTGTTCCCAAACCCAGATCAGCTCCCCCAATGGGTAACTCCCCTGTTTTATATCTGGGCATAATGTTCTATTGTGTGGAATATCCCTTTGGTCAGTTTGAGTCACCTGTTTTCACCATGATCTCTCCTAGTTTCTTTCACAAACATCTGTGCTGGCAGAGGTTTTCTATTTTACAAACAGAAAGTGTCAAAGCTTTTTAGCAGGTTCAACACTCTGCCACAGACATCTACTTCAGCTGGTAAGGTAGAACTTCCCTTGTGGAATTCTATTAACCCCTTT
Organism: Neodrepanis coruscans; assembly: GCA_013400695.1. NCBI lineage: Eukaryota > Metazoa > Chordata > Aves > Passeriformes > Philepittidae > Neodrepanis > Neodrepanis coruscans. Next base: position 59,032 of record VYZS01062075.1, read on the forward strand.
ATCAATTTGCCAATAATGTCATTCTCTAGAAACTTGTTTTTATGTATTTATGGTCTGTAGAGTGTATTTGCTTTTCTGCTGATTAAATAGAACAACTGAAATCAGGTCACCCAATATAAAGACATATATCATACGTATGAAATTTCAGTAAGTTGTCAGAAAGAATGTCTTTGATGCTCAAAATAAAATATGCTTTTAAATGTAAAAGCATGCCCATTAAGGGAAAAAATGTATTTTAGATGGTCTTTCGCAGTTGTAAAGACATACCAATTTACACACACTGAAAATACAGGGCTCGTTTTGCACATAGATACAGGAAGACTTGCATGCTTAAATTTCTATTTACTTTTCTAACCATTATCTATTAACAAATACAAAATATGATTCACCACACTCTCCTCTCTTTACTACTCTAGCTTGAGTTAGTTTATCTAACTGCAGTTAATAGACATAGTAAATATTTTTTCTTT
>VYZS01062077.1:21779-46376 GCA_013400695.1 Neodrepanis coruscans
TTGCCTTTAAAAAGATGGAAGGAGATCCTGAAATTGTCACTATTTTTTTCTGACTACATGTAGTTTCTAAGAATACTTATGAAAACAAAAAACTGCCAAAGCAAGCCTAAGTATGTCTGATTTGACTAAAGTAGGAACTGGCAAATATGTAAATATGTATGTCAGTATATATAAAGAAAAGAAAACTGCACATCAAGGAAGCTTTGGTGAATATGTGTTCATATATTCTACTTGTCCTTTCACCCAGTGCCTATGTGTTCACCCTTTTCTAATAATACAGATGTACATTTTTAGCTGTAGTTTGAAGTACTGTAAAGCTTAATTTTATTATTTGAGGAAACAGGCTGTGAGATGAAGGAGTTATGTTAATGATTGGATTAATTTACATCTATCACAAATATGCAATATATAAATGGTACCCCAGGTATCTTGTATGTGTTTGTATATGTTAAAAAAGCAGTCATGTTCTGGTGAGGTCAGCAGAAGAGGAACTGCAGAAACTTGTCTTACTTTTCTAGCCAAAACTGTTTATTGCAAAGGTAGGAGGGGTTGGAATGATGCCATTTATGGATAATACTAAGGAGACTGAAAACTCACTGATGAATGAGTAACAAAAAGGTGGAAGTAATATAACCACGCCAAAGGGTATGATCTAAGTCAAGTACCTGAAACATGGGGCTTTGCACAATTAAAAAAAAACTAGCCAAAACCCTGTCTGCAGGCAGTGACAAACTGGTGCTGAAATAGGCGTATTTATACTTTGACTTATGGGAGTTAACTGCTCTTTCACTCTACAGAGCACCTTGTGAAGATCACCAGCTTTCCCTGGCTCCTCGCTTGGGGCTGCCACTGTGCCAGGCTTTTGTAGAGTTTGAAAATGGAAATTGTGACAAAGCTGTAGACCTGCTGTACCCGATCCGTTATGAACTAATCCAGCTGGGAGGCAGTAATGCCCAGGTAAAGGAGATGGAGAAAAGACTTTCTGCCATGACTTAATCTGCTTTCAGGAGCCTCCATTAGGCACTTATCTATCAACAACACTTCATTCTTGGAAAGTGTAAAAGTAAACTCTGCTGTGACTGAACCCTGTTAGCAAACACTTACTAGCAGGTTTAGCTGTTTAATTCTAATGTTGATACGTTTCTTTCCTGTGGACTTAATAATTTGGTAAACAAGACATTGTAACCAGCAATACATTGTAAATTACTTACTAATTTCAATTTGGCTGACTTTTTTTTTTTTTCAGAGAGATGTTTTCAGCCAGTTACTGATTCATGCTGCTTTAAATTCTAAATCACAGGCCAAACGAAACCTTGCAAGGTGGGTGTTTTCTCTGATAAATATTTATGGAAGTATTACTGTGACTAGAAGAAGTAATGAATATACTCAAACCAGTAAATTTAAGGCTAAAATTAAATGCAGGCATTTTTGTTAAATGTAGCAACATTTAACCAAGATACAATAGCTTCCAATTTCAAAAGTACAGTCCTTCAGCCTGGATGAATAATCTGCATTTGTTCAAAGAAAATCTGTACCTCAGGAGAAGGTCTTTTTGTACTGATTTCCTTCTCTTACAAGGACACTGCTAGTGCTCTTACGGGAAAACTGATGTTGTACTCATGAATGTCGTGTTTCTCTCCTACTTCTCCTTTCTCAGGTGCCTCTTGAGAGAACGTGATGTGGTGAGACCAAATTCACCAATGACAGAGCGACTTATCAGGAAGGCATCAGCTGTCCATTCCATGGCATAAGGCTTTCCTCCGTGCTTCAGGTGAAATAGCAATTACCTTACCACAAAGTCTGGGTGCAGGGAGGGCAGGGGTGCTTTGCTGGAATTCAAGGAGGGTACCCAGGGATCAGAGATCAGACAATTTCCTTAAAAAAAATGACACAGCTGTTGCATTTCAGGAGGTTGTGGCTTAGATGATCCCACAAAGAAAGAAGAAAACCTGCTGATAATGCACAGCTTTGTGAAGCATCCCAAGGGCACTGCTTCTCTGGTGTATTCTCCTGAATATTTCCTCTGACACTGATTATATACAGTGTGGTAACAGTGCCTGAATTTCAGTGGTTCTTTAGTTGTATTTATTACTTAGCTAACAAGTAACTAATAACTGCTCAGGTAATTCAAAGTCAACTTTTAAACAAAGCTGAGAGGAAGGAAGAGCAAATTTAGACTCTAAATGAATTCCATATCAAGCTTCTAGTCCATTCACGTATGAGTCACAGACTTGGGTGTTACAGGATCTCTTTCAAGATGCACATTTTTAAACTCCCTCTGATAAAATGTTAAAGTGTTCCTTTCAATATAGCACAGCAGAACTTTCAGAAATTATTATGTGAATGAAAACTGATGAGAGGGATAATAGTGACTATTCTAACATGGGTACTCCCTTAGCACTTTTAAATCCTTCAGAAAACAAGGACAAGCTTGGATTTCAGCTAAAAAAGTACTGTTGCTGAAGAGTGCTTTGGACTTTGTGCTTACTTGAGCTTTTTGAAGATCAGGCCATTACAAGTCCCTGCATGTTAGCCAAGTGGTGTTTCAAACCAGTGTGGAAGCACACACTTTAGAGAGGTTTCTCTGAGCAGGTGAAGACTTGAAAAGAGCTTCTGCCATGGAGAGAGAGCAGAGCTCTATCCCAGCATACATGTTAGGTTTTGGTGCTGCAGATGAGGCAGGATATGAGCCTCTGAAGTTTTGGTGCCTCTGGATTCCTGCAGCATACCAGAGTTAACAGATTGCCTTTCAGCAGTATTCCAGAAATCTGTAATGATGGGGAAGATGGTATTTTGAACTGAAACTGAACCCATGCCTTTTCTTCTTCCTGAATAGAAATGACACACTCTTCAACTGCCCAAGCTCTGGCATTGCTACCACATCTCCAGGCTCTTCTGGCCACACATGCCAGCCCTCCTTCCTGTCCAGTTCAGGCTCTTCCCTCAGCAGCCTTGTCCTTTTGACCTAAAAAAGCACATCCAATGCTGGCCCTGCACTGCCCCTGGAGTTCCTGCGTAGAGAAACAAGAAATGGAAATACCTTGCTGCCATCCTTCCCTTAGCCCTCGTCTGGGGTAGAAATTGCTTAGTTTTAAAGCAATGATAATTTGTGAGACCGGGTAAGCGGTTGCATCTTTGCCTGCAGTCTTCTGGCTCATGTCCATGCTGTTCTTCAGGTTCATCACTGCTTTGTTTGTCCCGCCATGGCTGGACTCTGGACTAAAGCTGCACTGGATTTTTACTATTATTTTTAATCAGTACATTTCAAGCAATGACTTTGGACAGGAGCCTTTTTACTCAAGAAATGTAACAAATCTTAATAGGGAACAAAAGCCTGAGAAACCTGTGACTTCTATGCAGGGTGTAGTTTATGTGATCCATTGCTACACAAATGTAAGAATGACAGTTGACTTGATATAATGTGATTGAGAATTTTGTGTGCTTCACATCAATAAATTCAAAGATAGATTCAGTTGAGCAAGCAAATACATGACTTCTTTGCATATGTGAAGCTTTTAAATTTGTTATTCAGCTTAATTTCATAAATTCATCTGCTTTGATTCCATCACTGGAACTAGAAACCTTTTCATTCAAATAGTATTAAAATATTGCCCATAAATGAGAACTTCTGGTTTTCTCCCTTCCCTTGACGTTTATCTAAAATACCCAGACTATTCTGTCTTGCTTCACTGTGCCCTGTTGAATTGTTAGAAAATAATTAACAAGCAGGTAGCTCAGTGGGGAGAATGGGAGAGAAAGAGCTGGACCAAGGACCTGCTGACTTTTAAAGGCTTACATTTTGTGGCTAAGCAGAGAAGTTGAAAAGCAATCAATACAAACTTTATAATAACATGTGGTACTTACCAGAAAGATATACCTGTGTACGGGCACCACACAGGCTACAGGACACAGCACTTGGCAGCAGTGAAGGGGTTTGTTCTGAGGTCTCAAGTCTTGGTCATGGAAAATGGCATTGCATCTGTCTTGCGGACTCCTGCCTGTAGCTGCCTTGTCATTGAGCTGTCACATGGAAGATATTTCAAACAAAAGCAGGGCCTACAAGGGCAGTGGCAATAGGCAGCACTAGGAAGAAGAAAATTACTTAAGAAATTTCCTTGGTTATCATAAGAACACGCATTGATTGGGTCTCACCTTGAAGCCAACTTGTTGCAGCAACAATGGAAACTATAACTCAGCCAGTGGCTCCACAGGTGCCTTTGCTGTCCCACACGGGCTTGGTTTGGTGTTCACAGGGCGAAGGGTCACAGCCAGCCTTGGCAAGCCTGGCATCTCCTTGGCATCAGTTAGGAAGAGGCTGAAGTGCCAATAGGTGGGAGAACCACTGTTTCTTTATGCCCTATTCTCCTGCATTCAGAGCATGTACTTTCCAGCTTTCCTCTCTGTTCAGTTCAGCTGCCCAGACTGCAGTTCTTGTCTTCTTTCTTTCCTTTCTTCCCCAGAGCAGCTCTCATCTCCAGTCCAGCCCCTCCCCAATGAAAAAGTCAAAGCCCTGTGCACCAGAGAGCTCCATCCCCTGGCAGCAGGGCAGTTTTGACAATGTGAACAGCACTGCAATTCCTATTTATTTACTTGTCCTTCCTCTACATGCTGTGATGTGGATCGATTTTAAGCTGTTAGCATCTCACTGGTACCCTCCATATACTGGCCTGCCTTGTAGCTTACAGCAATGTGAGGAGCACAGTGCTCTGTTTTAGAGGTGCCTCATTCAGATTCTTTAAATCTCATCTAGATATTAAAAAAGTACACATTTAGAATGAGTTAATATCTCACTACTTCTAGATATTAAACCCAGCAATTCTGCTACTTCACTTAATTCTTTCCTCTTTTTTTAAGGACTTCAACAACTTGCCACAGCAGCTACTCAATTACATGAAATCCAACCAAATTACCCCACCACTTTAATATTAAATGTATCTTAGGAAGTTTATTTATAGAAATATTCTCCCTGAATTAAGACTGTTCTCTCTTTTGTACCTACCTAAGCATGTACAATATAATGCCAACCCACATCTATGCAGTTCTTGTTTAGACATGTGGAAGGAAGATGCAAAGCACAGGCAGTGGCTGGTTCTCTGACATGTTTACAGATAGAGACAAATTGCACACTTACAAGCAAAAAGTGACTGAAAAAACATTTTATTTGCAAATAGAGCAAACTCAGTGATTCAGGAACTATACAGAGACACGAGAGAGATCTCAAGAACTGGCAAAATCTTCCCCTCCTAATGCATGTTTTCATTTAGTTCTAAGACAGTAATTTTAATAAGATTTCCTGGGTTTATCTTTTCCCATCCTTTGGGGAACTTGCAATCTTTGAGTGGTTGACAGATTTGTATTGCAGATGCAAAAAACTAGGAGGCTATTGGTGTTACTGTGAAGCTTATCTGAAAGTAAAAATTACTGCTCTGCTGTCCTCACCAAGAGTTCCCCTCTGAACAGCTAGACTGCCTGAATAAGACATCTTTTTACAGAGGGTCTTCAGTTCCATCAACTTACAGACTCCTTGTTAAAATCCAGTAGAAACTCTGTACAAGGTTCTGGTGGAATGTTGTGGGGACAATGAAAAGCATGTAATTAAAAAAGGGCTTAGCTACCATTACTAGGCTTGTATGTCACTGACAAGAGTGAGTATATCCAAAGCAGAATCTGGGATCACCCACAGCTATCCCAAAACACGAAGAGGAACCACACAGTCACAACAAGTGTAACATCTGTTTTGCTGGCCTCCTCAATGCAAAAATTGTTTGGATTAACATTCCAAAGAACTGTATTAAAAAGAAAGAAATCACCAAGTATAAGAACACCTGCAACATGGAAAACAAGGTAAGGGATACAAACTGCCACAATCCCTCTAAGATATAACACATCTTTTTTCATTTTCTGTATACTCTATTATATATTCTGGGTAAATCTGGTGCTTTTCAAAGACGACAAAGACAGAAGGATTTAACTCATTGTCCACACAGCTGTCATAAAACCACAGCCCGTCCACAGACTTCGTCGGAGGGCGAACATAGGCTGCATTGCCTTGAATAAAGTCTCCAACCAAAACACGAGCCACGAACATCGTGTTTACTTTCTCCACAGCCCGACAGTATGTATGGGAATAGGAGGCATCTCTAGCAAAGTAGCTTCCTAGAAAACGATGAAAATGTGGTGGTAAGGAGTATCTACACAGTGACAGCAAAAACCAAGCATCCCTCTGGTTTTCAGGAGGTATCTGACCCAACTTTGAGGACTCCTCTTACTCAGTTTACATAATATCAGTGAAATTATTGCAAAAGAAAGGATTTCACCATATAATTCCCATTCAGAATTTGCTATTTCAGGAGTAAGTTTTTAAAAAGCAATACATACAAGCACACATATCTGTAGTGTGCGCATAGAGAAGAAAACATGAACACTTTCCATGATCACACTGAGGGAATGCACACCCTTCTGCTCCCTGCCATAAAGACTAATTTCTCTTGCAAGTTCAAGTTATGATCTCTAGCATCAGAAGATCCCACCTACAGTAAACCCTTATGTTAATTCTCTTGACACCTTGTGTAAAGACTTACTCTCACACAAAACAAATCCTGGCCCTCTTCAGAAGGAAGATCATAATACCAATCATAATACCAGTACCATCCTACCACTTTTTTTCCTGCTTTCTATAGTTAAAGATGTCGGGACTTCAATTTCCCACCATCAGGGGAGTCTGAGTAGACTTCTAACATACGAAGTCACTTCCTATATACCTGTTCCATAGTTAGTTCCATTGCTTCCACAAAGTCTCCAGTCAAAGTTCCGAGTGCAGATGGCTTCCACGTAGGAGACGTCAGTTCCATGGAAGAGGAGCTTTTCCTGCACCTCCTTTCCTCCATTTTCTCTTTTCATCTTCTCCTTTTGCCTGACGAAAATGCAGGGAGAAGAATGTGAGCCATAGAAGAAAAGGGAGAAAGAGGTTTTTTAGAAGGGGAAAAAAAAATCAAACAACTATATAACATCCTTGTAAATGTCAGCTGGATTGAGATTTCCAGCCTGCTTTCTCCTTTCCCAGCTCAGATGAGACACACAAGCAACATGATGAACAATATAAGATAAGCACTGTACTCATCCTACTGCTCAGCAATTTACTCAGTAAATCTAAGCAAGCACTGACACAGTCCCCACTGTACCAGCCTTTTGCTCCTCTGTAGGTAGGGTCCTACTTATTATGCTTTAAGGTCTCTTGTCCTTTCCCACCCCAAGACTCTCAGTGGAGTGAAGGCAGTGCTANCCCATGGCAGAGGACTTGATGACTTCGAAAGGTATTTTCCAACCCAAACTACTCTATGATCCTATAGACTTGGCAGTGTTAAACTCTGCCTTCTTAGCTTAATTACCTCCCTGAAGGAAGTAAAAAATGTGCCTTATTACATGTTTGGAAGTCTTTTTATGTTCTGCTAGATGAGAAGGTTTTATGAAATTATTAGCTGATAACTTTCTTGGTTTTGTCACCTCACAGGTGAAAGCACTTAATTAAGCAGTATTTTTCCACTCCATTACCATTCCATACAGTCCTTGAATACTTATTCTTTTTAAACTAGACAACTGTTTTATGCAACACCTTAATCTTCTACCAAATTAACTTGAATATGGTGAAGCCCCAGCTCAAATCTGTTGGTATCTTGCTTGGCCTAAATACTTGGAGTTTGGTATAAGTGATGCAGATGTTGACCAGAAAGGAGCTCTAGAACTCAAGAGATCATGAGGGTAAAACAAAAGTACCTTAAATAAATCTGACTGGAATAGAAAGACCCAAGCAGTCTTTCCCTCTTTTAGCATTTCATATATTCTAAACTGACAGAGCATGTGTGCAGCAGGCAGTTATTGCTCGATCCCTGAGACAATCACTACTGCACATCCCTGTGGGTATCCTCATCCCAATTTTTTGTCATGCATATCTTTCTCTCCATGCTCCTCTCCCTCTCTTCCAAGGAACCTGCAAAAAGAATCTCCCCACAGGAGCATGCCATTCTGTGGAAGGCCTGAGACACTAATTTCACTCCTGAAACTGCTCCTAAGAAGGAAATATCAGTCATGTTAAAGCACAAGTGGCAACCTCTTTTCTTTCTTAGGAAGCACATGCAGGACACCCAGCTCTTGGAGACTCCCTCCCCATAAGGATAAGGAAACAAACACTAACCACTGAAACACCTTCCAGAGGGATGGATTCTGAATCCTCTGTAATTTAAGGATGCTGTAGTTTTTCATAGTCTGATGGAACAGCTCTTTTATTGTGTTGTATTCAGAGGTCACACTACTTATCACCACTGCCTATAAAATACAACCAAAGAAGACATGAGGCTACAGTTGGCTAGTAACACGCAGAAACCTAATTACAGCAGACACACTTTCAGAAGGGTCCCCATACTATGCTGTGAAGGTTAATTTAATGCTTTAGATCATGACCGTGAATAAGTAAATAATAAGTAAATCAGTATGTCACTCCTACTTTGCAAGGACACCTCACCTCTCTTCAGGACCTCAAGAGACCTAAAAAGAATGGAGCTACCTGTCTTCCTGGTATTCTTTGCAAAAATGCAAGCTTATGCTCATCAGTTAAGCTGCTGCTAAGCCAAGGGAAGACCGTATTAGTACAGAGCAGTTGACTTCTATTTTATCAATTGATATTTTATCAGAACTGTTATTTAGATGAATTTGCTATATCCTGTGACAGTCTGCTCCCCACACCCCATCCTGACTTTTATTTCCTGTAACCTTGCTCCAGTGATAATCACCAGTGGCACTTTCTCATGGATGGCCTGGCCCTGATGGCTGCGTTCTACTCNCACTGACACAGTCCCCACTGTACCAGCCTTTTGCTCCTCTGTAGGTAGGGTCCTACTTATTATGCTTTAAGGTCTCTTGTCCTTTCCCACCCCAAGACTCTCAGTGGAGTGAAGGCAGCGCTAATCATGGATCCCTCATGCTCCGCAATGGCTGAAAGCTACAAGCAGCTTGTCCTTCATGCCACACACGCTGAACTCCTGCCCCTGTGTGAGATCAATGCCACTGAGGAGATGGGGCCAGAAGAGAAACCAAGCCTGCTTTCACCACTGCAGACCACACTGATTTAGGCCAGTGTCAGACTAAGCTATGAACAGGGTCAAAAGAGGAATCACAACAAAAGGCTTCCTATTGCTATTCCACAGCATTCGGACATCCCTCAGGTTTTCAGAAGCTTTTGAAATGGACAAGATGTAATTACAAGAAGTAATATTCTTCAGAAAGTGATCAGCTACAAAGTAAGTGGGGCCGGGGGTGGGGAGAATCCTTCCAACTTGTAAATTAGTAAGTGAAAAGTCAGGAGCAATGGACTGAAACTTGTTCATTGAGAACTTGCTGTGAGGGTGAACTTACCGAGGCCCTGGCACAGGCTGCCCAGAGAAGCTGCGGCTGCCTCATCCTTGGAAGTGTCCAAGGCCACCTGGGATAGTGGGAGGTGTCCCTGCCCANCTAACCACTGAAACACCTTCCAGAGGGATGGATTCTGAATCCTCTGTAATTTAAGGATGCTGTAGTTTTTCATAGTCTGATGGAACAGCTCTTTTATTGTGTTGTATTCAGAGGTCACACTACTTATCACCACTGCCTATAAAATACAACCAAAGAAGACATGAGGCTACAGTTGGCTAGTAACACGCAGAAACCTAATTACAGCAGACACACTTTCAGAAGGGTCCCCATACTATGCTGTGAAGGTTAATTTAATGCTTTAGATCATGACCGTGAATAAGTAAATAATAAGTAAATCAGTATGTCACTCCTACTTTGCAAGGACACCTCACCTCTCTTCAGGACCTCAAGAGACCTAAAAAGAATGGAGCTACCTGTCTTCCTGGTATTCTTTGCAAAAATGCAAGCTTATGCTCATCAGTTAAGCTGCTGCTAAGCCAAGGGAAGACCGTATTAGCTACATCCTTTATTAATTTGACAGAGCTCCAAATATCACAGGCCCCAAGCTTCAAAAGGTATGGCTGGCAGATTCCTGCATTTACTTCATCCAGCAGGTGCTGGACACCTGACACTTGTAATCTTGAAAAATCTGGGCTTTTTGGTAGTTGTGAAAAGCAGCTATTTGAAGTGAACTAATGTACAGAGCAGTTGACTTCTATTTTATCAATTGATATTTTATCAGAACTGTTATTTAGATGAATTTGCTATATCCTGTGACAGTCTGCTCCCCACACCCCATCCTGACTTTTATTTCCTGTAACCTTGCTCCAGTGATAATCACCAGTGGCACTTTCTCATGGATGGCCTGGCCCTGATGGCTGCGTTCTACTCAAAGTGCACTCAGGGGAAAAGAGAACAACAGAACAGCCAAGGACAAATCCGAGCAATGTGCCCCCGGACCACAGCATTGGGCAAGGTGCCACTCGGAAGAAACCAACTTCTGTAGCTGGTATGTAAATATGAGTCAATTATCTTACTCCATAAATAGTGGACAGCCCCAGGCCAGTGGAGCTCTCCTGCATAGCAATGGGCTGCATTGGGATCTCTAGGAGCACTGCACTGCACTAGGATCTCCCCTGGAGCAGGGACACTTCTCAAGGTTACTCCTTGAGGCTGAGAGATTCCTTGCCACACAAGATTCTTGGTAAGAATTAATATAAGATCAGTGGCATGTAATCCTTTAGACATAAGCCTTTGGCCCAGCCTGGGAGTAAGTCTGGATCCAGCTACAGAGCTGAGATCTAGTGAAATGAGTTTAGAAAAGCAACAGGGTTCTTTCTGAAAGTCACAAAACAACAGGAGGGTCTCCCTAAGTTTTATCTGACCCTATCCTCTATGCAGTAAATAATCAAGTGTACTTAACCATCAATGCTTATTAAACCACTGTCACCTTTACTATAAAACTTTGTTAAGCAGCAGTTTTATGTCAACAAACATAGTGCTACTTCCCTCTTAGTGAAGTGCATCACTCCATCCATGACACTGACACACAAGGCTAGACTCTGGTGTTCCTTAGCCTCCAAGATATCTGTGCCAATACAGCTTGGTCAGCATCATACAAGATTCTGTGACACAGTCAACAAAGAAAACCTTATTCTCGTACTCCTTTAGCAGGGTCAAAACCACTACACAAAAGGACAAGTGTAACAGAAGAAAGCCTTTTTTCTAATGTCCTGTAGTAGTACTCCCACAAACCGCTGCTCTTCCAGAAGCACTCGTGGACACAGTAATCTAAAAAACACACATGCATTTTAGTACTGGTAGACCAAAAAGGATCACAGATTTTGGGCTGACAGAGGCTAGCTTTGTTTTGTTGAAGAGATCACTCCAAATGTATTTCTATTTCATTGGTGTAGCTCTTTATTTGTGCCATTCCTCGAGGCCAGTGTCTGTGCTCTGGTCTTGATGTACATGACCGTACTGAAGGATATAGCGATTTCTTTTCCTAGATCTCCAATCCAAACTTGATAGATAATATCTATCAACAGCCATGACAGTATTATTGGATGGCTTTTTAATGGCCTGCAAGGATTAGCCTCAGTCCAGCTTCTAGTGAAGAAATACACTCTTCATAAATGCTCTTTGCTTAACTGGTCCACTTAGTAATCAAAATAGGCTAGTTTTTAACAGTGGATCTTTTTGTCTCAAATGGGCAGGTTTTGGTTTTGCATGTAGATAAATGCCTAAAATGCAGATGAAGTTCAAGGGAATTTGGCACCTTTTTCAGGAGGTCTTAGGAGATCGCCCAGATTTTTAGCAAGAAATTACTCCTGTCCATTTTTAGCATCTACAGAGTTAAAACTGATTCAGTTAAGCTTTGATTCATGCTTTTCTTTCAGAATTACAAGAACAGGGGAAAAAAAAGATACCTTGTATCCCAAGTCAGGCAGTGCAGATTGATCCCAGTGGCTAGGACAGGCTTGATTTGGAATAGAAGAATCCCTCTGGCTATTTGCAAACAGATAGAAAATGAAGTATTAGTAATTATAGTACTGCTCTGAACATTCAAAATTGCAGCATCCCCTTTGGCCAATTCCTATGTTTAAAAATTAACAAGATAAACCACAAAGAAACTGGGAAACAGTCTCGGAGTGTGAGCTGGGCTTTGCATGCTGCCCCTCAAGCATCACAGACCTCTTGCACTTGCTTTTATAAGTAACTACTGTGGATGTAGTACCTGGAGTAGCATGTACCCCAGACACCATGCTGGCAGTTTTTGACACAGCCTCTGTTCAATGCCCTGCGATGTGCTTTCTCCCACCAGCAGCTGTATTCTTTGCAAAATTACTGCCAGCACTGACAGCCATTTTGCCTTATAGTTAATTCTGAAATATGGAAAAACAACAATCTAAAGAACATAATTTACCCTTTCTTTATCTTCTGCACATCTTTAGAAGACACAAATTTCGGTCGCCTGCAGACCCGTCTTCGAGTTTTAAAAGTAATGTTTGTCTGGGTCATTTCTTGAGGAAAAAAAGGAGGAAAAAGGGTCATAAATAAGTCTGCAAGATGGGGCCATTAATTAAAGACAGTAATTTTTTTAATGGAAAGTGCATATTCATTGCCAATTCTACCTGCTGAAGAATAGTTGCACAAAGCCTACGTAAGCTTCTTGTCCTTCTTGTAACTCTGTGATTGAACCTGCATCTATCCTGCTTGCTCCCTCAAGCCCCTCATGCTCTTTAAATGTTGCTCCAGCAGCACAAAGATGCTTGATTTGTATTTTTTACCATCTACGGAGTTAACTCACTTTACTTAAGGTCTACTGTGACTTTATGTGAAGACTGTCAATCTTTTTATTTCTGGTCAGATGTGAGTCTGGAGAGTGTCAAGGAATAAGGGGGGAAGGTTACTTTTGCAAGTAATTTCCTCTGGGCTGTCACTATCTCATTCCCCTTCCAATAAGCGAAACTGGTAGTGTCAGGAAAGAAGTCATAAAAGCTTCTAAAAGCTGGGAGAGTTTGCAAATTGGGTCTTTGTAAAACACTGCATAGTTGTAGATGAGAACCTTTAAAATAAGTACCTTTAAAATTGAGGTTGTAATGATACTGGCCAGCCTGGAAAGAGATGGTGGCATCTGGATCTGCTTGATACAAATTCTCAATAACAGCAGAAGATGGCGAGTCCACACTGTCCCCTTCTCCCTTTGTGGGGAGAAGAGGAAAGAAAGTGAGAGAAGGAAGGGTATCACAGTCAGGACTAAACCCTGGATAAATCACTTGGGTAGAGGGAAAGAAGAGGCAAAGAGCAGGATGAAGAGAAATCTACTCAGAACTATGGTGGCCTGAAGCATGAGTACAGAACATTCAAAATATACACACAAATACATAACTGATAATGACAGAAACATGTATCCTGTAAGAGGCTGTGCTGCTCTGGGCTGGGATAGAGTTAAATCTCCTCCCAGTAGCTGGTAGGGGCTGTGCTTTCGATTTGTGCTGGAACAGTGCTGCTAATACAGGGATGTTTTAGTTCTTGCTGAGCAGGACTTGCACAGAGCCAAGGCCTTTTGTGCTCCTCACCCACCCCACCTGGGTGCTGAGGGGCACCAGGAGCTGGGACAGCTGATCCCAGCTGGCCACAGGGACATCCCAGACCATGTGGCACCATGCTCAGGAGCTGGGGGAGAAGGAGGGAGGGGGGACATTCAGAGTGATGTTTTCCTTCCCAAGTCACCGTGACAGAGCCCAGCTTTCCTGGGATGGCTGAGCACCTGCCTGCCCACGGGAAGTAGGGAATGAATCCCTTGTTTGGCTTTGCTTGTGCACAGTCTTTGCTTTCCCTATTAAACTGCCTTTACACCAACCCAGGAGTTTTCCCACTTTCACCCTTCCTATTTTCTGTACAGACCCACATCAGGGGAGTGAGTGAGTAGCCGCAAGTTGCCATCTGGGTGTGGCAGGTGCACTCGACTCCTTACCAAACTAGTGTTAGTTTGGTTCAGGCTCCAAAGGAAGTAATGGTGTAGGCCATAAACTTCTCTAGTTCCAACTTGTTCTCTGACAACCGACAAAGGAACCGGGTGACATGGTGGGCATTGATGCGTATGAGTTGGGAAATAACAATGATCATGTGATTAAAAGGTGAATAGCAGGTGATTGTTCCAAGACTTATTTGTCAAGGAATAAAGAAGTTGTGGGTTTAAAGAGTCTCATGCCTCCTATTTTGTTTATGTGTAATGTAACTATGAGCCAACGACTTTATTCCACAAATGTTATAGCCTGAGTGAGCTGGCTTTGAGCTCGCCCTGCTAAGGAGTGGGCTGCACAGCAGTGATTTCTTTTGGTGCTGGGACCCTTTCCTAACTGCACTCTATCCAATATCTTTCCCTACATACTTCTCCTCACATCCCTGTATCACCCTTGTGTTCTACCATTTGTGCAGCTATACTGTAAAGCATATGGGGAAAACTCCTCTGCCTTGGGGGAAGATGAGATTCCTTATTTTTGTTTCCTGATTTTTTTCAGATAGATTACTTTCTCATCAGAGGACTCATCATCCAAAGAAGATGACTGCTTGTGATCTGAGAGAGCATATATGTCCAGGAAAGCAGGGCAACGCTTTGAAGAGAGGTGAGTACTTCCCATATATCTTAAGGACAGTGTATACACCTGTTCTCCATATTCAATCCACTGGCCTTGGTCATTCTTCCAATACCAAATCCACTGTGTGGTCAGTACGAATGTGGGTTTTGTGACTGATGATGGTGTAGAGAGGCGTCGAACCGGAGAAGAACAGCAAGTCATTGTCTGGAAATCAATCTTCCTTTCTGCTATGCTATAAGACCAAATTCAGGTTAATTACAGTTAACAGTATGTATTTTATCCTCTAATCCCGTTTAGGCTTGTGCAATTTTCTTTAGTATGATGTGACTGAACTTAATTAGGCCTGAAATAAGAATATTTTCCACAGCATGTGGCAGCTCTGAAAACCATTTCCAAGCTTCAGAAGCAAACTGTGGTCTGTGAGACACCGAATGCAGTATCAATCACTGGCCACACGTAGCACTGCCAGCTTTACAGATGGCATAGGGCTACAAGTTCAGCGTGGCAGAAGGTACTTGTGCAATAAGTAAACCATGCTTAACAGCTTTTCTCAGTACAAAAACAGAATTTGGTAAGTACATGACTGAATTTGCCAGCCAACATCTCAGCGTATCAATATCCTATTCTCTTTGACTATACCTGCTGTTTTTTGGGTCACAATAGGCCTTTTCAATTTCCTCTATCATGGAAAGGTCTTTCCAGGTGATTCCATCATGTATCTCCCATTTATATGGCAAATGGTAATGAACAGATTTGCATTTATCTGTAATGAAATCAGACATAGTCAAGAGCTCTGCAATCATAACACAGAGAGGAAGACAAGAAAAATCAAAAAGGAAGCAACAGATTTTACACCTTGAGGCTTTCTCTCCTGGGCTTTGGTATGAGCAATGAAGACAGAGTGCTGGAAACAGAAGGGTTAGGGTTAGGGTGACAAATAAAGCAGACTAACTCTTCAACCATTACTTGAGTTTAGTTATTTGCTGGTCACAGTATGGCTGCTTTGAGCCTGACCTTCACAGCTAGCACATGGTACACCATCCACATCATGCAGGTCCAAAAATTTATAAACTTAAGCCTCGTGCCTGGTCCTAAAGAAGCAAAGTCTGAGAAATGTTATTCAAGGATGGAATGGTTGCTGTACAGACAAAGCCACATGGAGTTTCACCATTTCTGACCATGTAACATATGGACCTAATTGTGAAGACAACAGTGTCATTAATTTCTTTCTTTCTTCTTTTTCTTAACAGGGCTGCAGTGCACTCTCTCTTGAAAAGCACTATGCTTAAATTATCTTGAAAGCCTGTAGACAAAACCATACTTCCATCTCTCTTGGACAGATTTAATTTCTATTATTGATAAAATACCCATAGGAAAGAGAAATTAATTTTTAAAGTACTGTCTCTCTTCAGAGAAATGGTTAAGAAAAAGTAGTATCAAGCTCTAAAGTAACTTACTCATCTACCTCTCAGAAAAAGACCTTCTGATGGAAGAACTGCATCTTTCACTACAGAAATGCCAAATACACAAACAGACTGAACAGTTACTGTTCACATGCTCAGAAAAAGTAAACCCAGTCTGATCTCATTTAAGTTTATCTTTTACCAACACCAGGTTGTCAGGAGGAGTTCTTCAGAAAGTGACTGAAAAAGCTCAGGGAAAGAAAATGTCATGATGCCTCCTCATTACCAAGGATGAACCAGACCTGGGGTTTAAATGACTCTTCAGGGACAGCCCCAAATACAATTGCTATACTTGTATTTTCCTCACAGACCTCTGTTCTGGCCACTACCAAATAGACAATGGACTAGATTTATCTTTACCTTAGCTGGTACAACTACTGTGTTTTTTTAAGATGTTTTAACACCTCAAATCACTTTTTAAAGAACTTAATAGGGGAGAATATGGCTATTATCTGATTTTCATAGGATAGAACAGAAAAAGAGGGTGATATATAGTTACCAGTTGTCAATGACAACAGCATAAAATATTACCCTTTCTGTAATATTTAACACTTGAAGGGCTTTGCCACAGAAACGTACCCAAAGCCTGTCCCCATCAACAGGCTGAAACAGGCCGTAGGTGAATTATCCAGAAGAGAAAGGGTTTAAGTATACTCACTTGACTTTTCTGTGATTATGTTTGCAATTCTGACGCTGGTTATTAGTGACTTGGAATGAAAGAGAGTGAGAAGGCGCAATTGCCACTGACACTTCATATGCCACCACTAGCCTGAGCCATTGAGCCAGGAGTGCCTTTGCAGTCACTGTTCTCCACTGACTACGTTACTTTTTGTAAAGCTTACCCTTGAGTTTGCAGTACTTCCAGACATAGAACACACATATCTCATCACAGTTATCTTCTTTGTTGTCTTTTGAAGCTTCAGCAGAGGAATCATCCTTTTTACCTCCAGGAAAGAACACACCAGTCTTTATTTGCTCTAAGAGAAAGACACTGCATTTGGTACTTCATCCCAGAAATAACAATGATTTGACTGCAGTAGCCAAGACAAGCACTTTTAAGACCTGAGTATCCCCCATACAACCCACCGCGTGAGTCTGGGCTTTGTGACTGACTAATAAACCCTGACACTGGAAGAAATCTCAGTAGAGAGAAGGGCAAGGGCAGTGTCAAAAAGCTCAGAGTAACACAGGATGTGACTGGCCATGGTTCTTTCTAAGAAGCCAACTTTGTCTCCACACTGAGTGGACCAAAGGGTGGATAAATGATCTGCTCAGCTGACACTGCCAATGGGGAGTAGAAATGTTTCTCCCTGAGCTGGCCAGACCCGCATGGTGGGAGCTCAGCCCAACACAGAGGTATTGAACCTAAAGAACTGACAGCAATGCGCTTGAGCTGGCGTCGAGATTGGGGACACCCAGCCTTGTGACAATGAGCACGTTATACAGACCTGTAATGGGAATCACATTAGCATTGTGATTGAACTGTGCACTGCAATTGTTATTTCGGTAAGTGACCATTTGTATTGTTTCCAGTGTATTTTGCATCACTCTGGTACATCAGAAATGTCACTGTATTGTACTTGGCTAGGATATGATGCAACTTTCTTCATGGAGGCTTATATGATGCTGTGTTTTAGATTTTTGACCAAAACAATGCTGGTAACACCCTGATAAAGCCCTAGATTTTTGCTGAACAGTGATCCACAGCATCAAGGCCTTCTCCATTTT
Organism: Neodrepanis coruscans; assembly: GCA_013400695.1. Classification (NCBI taxonomy): domain Eukaryota; kingdom Metazoa; phylum Chordata; class Aves; order Passeriformes; family Philepittidae; genus Neodrepanis; species Neodrepanis coruscans. Next base: position 39,520 of record VYZS01062077.1, read on the forward strand.
TCATCCTACCCCCAAAGTGAATTGACATGGGGGTGCACAACAGGTTGGGAGGGGACACAATTGGACAGAGAACCCAAATTCATCAAACATTCCATACCATATAGCATAGTGCTCAGCAATAAAAGGGAAAAGAGTGAGTTTCAGGAGGGTTAGTTCTCTTTTGCTTGGGAACTGGCTAGGCATCAGCCTGTGTGTGGGAGGTAGTCATGACTGCCTTTGCATCACTGCTGTTGCTTTGTTTTCTTCTTCCACTTATTCTTCAGGGCTTTTTTCCCCTCCCTCATCTTGAACCTAAAGTTTTCTTGCTTTTATTCTTTCTTTTCCCCATCCCACTGCAGGTCGAGGGGAAGTGAGCAAGTGGCTGTGCGGTGCTCACTGAGGCTTGTCCACAATGCCTGCATAACATCAACTGTCTTCAAATAAGCTCCAGACTGGAGGACTAGAAACAAACCATACCTTCACCTTTATCTCCAGCTCCTTTTGGCAACTGGCGTTGCCTCTGAGCAGGTAGGGTGCTACTGGGACCTGCATGAGAAAACTGAATGAACAGCACTGCTGGGCCAGTAAGCTGGCAATATCCCAGTTTGTGGGGCCATCACACATGTAATTTGATATTAATCATTATACAACTCATGCATGGAATATCTTAAAGAACCTGTTCAGAGAGTACTGGACTCTGACAGGCTTTAAAGCCAAGGCCCTCCTGCCTAGGAGGACAGGAGATTTACAAGTTGCTATTCACTCACTGGAAGGTGTATCAAGGCAACTGCTCTACTGACAAAGCTATATTCATTCCCTAGGGACAGAAGGCAAGGAAAGCTATCTGTCTCATTCCTAGGAAGGAAGAAATTTGTCCAGGATCATAGAGAGATCAGTCCCAGGCTACTACTCATTGTGCTGCACAACGCTTGGTCAGAAATCCCACTACCGCTCCACTGTCCAATACTACAGGTCTCAGCATGTGGTAAGGTAAGCAAATAAGATGCACTCCAACTACCACTGGGACCTGTGTGAAATCTAATTCCAATGAAAACCACTGATCTCAAGAATAGAGGGTTAGAAACAATCCATACCTTCATCTTTTTCTCCAGCTCTTGTTGGTAACTGGTGTTGGCTCTGAGCATGTGGGGTGCTACTGGAACCTGTATGAGTGAAGATGAATGAACAGCACTGGTAGGATAGAACCTCAGTGAGGTGGCAACAGTCCAGTCTGTGTGGAGAACTATGGCATCAACACATACAATTTTTCACCTGCACTCCACTGCTGATGCAACAGATGAGCAGTAACAGTTACAAACCCTAGCTAGTCATAGTTATTGCCAGCCACTCAATAGCTATTTTGTGTGCAGTACTTTAGGCGGTAGTGCAGTTCTCTCTCCTACGTGATTCAGCCTTGACTTACTTCATTCTTGAGAGTAGATAATAGCAGAGAGGAGAAAAATATGTACGTGATGCAAGAGGGAACTACAAAAGTTGATTCCACATCGAAGCAGTTGGTACTAATATCTAGATATTTACCTTCTGGAGATGGCACATGCACTGTGGAGTCCACTGTTTGCAAAGGTACCTTTTGCAAAGCTTTGCAAAGGTACTGTTTGCAAAGCTACAACCTACAAGCTACAACCTACTCGTTGTAGCTACTGTTTTTTTCAAATAATTTTCCCTTGGTTTGTAGTTGTGTACTGAAAGCACAAAAAAGAAGTTGATGGGGTTTAGCTGACAGGTAAGGCAAGAACAGTTTCTACCTGTGTCAAACTCCAAATCCTATTTAAGCCCAGTGCTTCTTACAACTTACCATTACCCCTGTTGAATTCAATGTGCTTGTAATTGTATATAATCTGGAAGTTTGAAGCTGTCTTCCCATCAATACCTCCAGTTTCCAACACTTGCAGTGCATGGCCATCCAAGAGGTTATGGGACCTCTTGCAATTAAGAAATCTACATTCCCCCTGGAGAAAGTGCCGACAAACGTGAAGCTTGTTGCAGTTGTTTTGTTGCATGCAGACACCACCTTTTCTGTTGTAAAATTGGCAGGCCTAGAAGTGGGGAGGATACAATATGAAATGGAAAAGCACATTAGAATTTTTCTTTGTTCTATAGGCATGCAGCTTTAACGCCAGAGAAATGGTAACTAAAAGGCATGTGTTCTTTGTGACTTCTTCAATCTAGACAGATTTCTTGCACAGAGGAGCAGGTATTTTAGGCTGACTCATGCATTTTCAGTTTTGAAGTTGTGCAAAAATTTGGAAGGAAAAGCCAGTCCAAGAAGCTTAGGAGCACCGAAAGTGGATGCAAGACAGCCGTATAACAGTTATACAACTCTTTTACAGTTATTCTAACTAAGAAAACCCCACAAAATAATAAACAACAAAGATAAGCATCTCCATAAAAACATGTACATTGTGCCAAATGAGTTACTATCATGGAGCTGAAACTGAACTTGTTATGTCTACAGATCTGTGGAGATTATAACCTGCAAAAGACAAGGGTAACAGGCAGTACTGCAGTAATTTCTTAACCAGGAGCAGCAGTAGCCAGAAAGAGGGTATTACAGTCTTTGAAACAGCCATGCCTTGAAGACAGTATTGCCTTATACACACATGCAGAACCAGAACAGGATGTTCAGCCAAATTTAACAAAATCAGTAACAGGCATACAAACTGGACAAAGGTAACTTTGTAGAAAATTACTGTATGAAAACCCAGTGCACTTTGGAAGAAGCAGATTTTACAGAAAACTGCAGTCATTTGGTCATAGATTTCTCTCACTCCATTTCACCCTCAAATACCAAAATGCACAGGCCTACACAGACTGGAAAAGGAAATGGGACCTTGCTTCCCAATCTCCATCATCTCTTGGAGAAGAAGCAACAGACTAGGTCTTGGTCATACCTCTTGTTCTGTAAGCATGTACAATTACTGTGATCTTTCAACTCTGTCTTGCTTACTGACGTTTTTGTTTGCTTGTTTGGAATAACTTTATGGCCATCCTGTTGAGATAACAGGAAAGGCACACAAAACAGGCTGTAGCCTCTTGCCCCACTGCTGTCAGAAGGGTAGGTCTGCTACTGACCCATCATCATAAGTGATATGACCTTCTCCAGGTACTAGTTTTTGGGTACTTATTAAAACACTCCTCAGTGTTCAACAGTCTTATTACTGTGGGAGTTTTTTTATTATTGTAAGTACACAGCCCTTTGACAGAACTGGCTGTATGTTGTTTTTTTCTTGTGCTTTCACACACAGCCATCATTCCTACTTCATTCAGACAAATGCTGTTACATCTTGACACTGAGATCAGAACTCCACATTCTCTCTTGCCCTCTCCCATTCCTAGTGAACAAAAAGCATCTCTTCAGTGCAACTCACATCAGGGAGAAAGAAAGCATCGTTTTGGAGAAGCAGGACTCGCAGCTCATTCTCACTGAGGCCAGACAAATCATGCCTTTTTAGAACTTTTTTGTTCTCGGCATTGATGATGTCATGTGAATACTTACAAGAGCTGCAAGAAAAGACATAGATATATCAGTGTTTTCTCCATGACTCAGGTTGATTTATAGAAAAACCTCAGAACATGTGCAACTTTGGAAAAGCCATGAGAGGAAGGGGGCTTGGCAAAAGTCTCTGTAAACGTTCAGATGGTCTGTGCAATTAGCAAGAGAACGGACCAAACAGCATAACTCCTCTGTGAAATGCAGTAGCATTGTCATTTCCATTTTAGAGACCAACTTGACCACACCACTTTTAAAAAACTTAGCAGCACAAATTTGAAGCCAAGTCTGTCTACCCCACACATTCTTCACCTCCAGTAAGATACAAGTCAATGTCACATGACCTAAATAGCTGGAGGGAAAGTTAATTTTAGATGAATAAACCAACACTGGAACGTAAAAGGTTGTTGTCCTGGGAATGCCATGTAAGTAAAGATGCAAGAGTTTGAGAGAGCAAAAGAGAGATAATGAAGCTGAAAACAATACAATTTGTTATCTTCACTGGCTGAGAAGTGTTTGGGTTTTTTTAAACAGCCTTAAGATTAGCCATACTCAAACAGTAAAAGTACATGTTAATTTACCATATCCAAGTTTATGATCCCTTTACTCTTTCCCTTTAGCCTCTAGTAAACTCCTGAAACTCACCTTGTGAAAGCTTTTTTACCTCAAGCTGTGTCTCATCCAGTCCTTCTGTACAGACACTTGTATTTCTTGCAGAAGAAATATCCCTAACCCCTGCTACCTGTTGGATATATTGCTTTGTAAGCAAATAAGCAAGAATGCAAAGTCTGAAGGGCAAAAGTGTGGTATCCTTCATCCTGAGAAACATTCTAAGGATATTAGATGCTGTAAGCACTGAAATAATGGCTGTGAAAGTAGGTGAGCTACAGAGCATTTGTAGGGTGAGCTATCACCAGCAATCCTCCACAGTCAACTTCAGATTCTGCCACCAGTCACACAGTGATCTACATCACTCGAGTCCATACTTCTAAGTCTCCACAAATACAATGATAACTAAATAGCTGAGTTCAAGTAACACATTTAGGAAAAAAAACCCCTGTCAAAAGCTACTTGCCAGACATTCGTTAAAAACAGGATTAACTGGACTAAAATCATGATTCCACTAAATAGAAGACTCCAGTAACTTGCCCAGACATTTTTCGTTCTAGGGATTCTAAAACAAAAAGGATACAAGGTTTGGGAGCAAGACTGGATTTTAAAAATCCAGTTAAAAAATAGTCTCTCTCTTGACCTATGTGGTCCATTTAGCAGTATTTCCTGCCCTGTCATTTTAATCTCCCATGAAAGGCATACTCTGTGCTTTTTAATTTTTAACATGTACCAAGGTGATCATAAATACTTAGTGCTATTGAGAGGACAGAATGGTTTATCATTGCAAAAGGAATGACCTCATTGCATGTTTTAATCCACACAGATTCATCCAGCATGAGTGCCTACATTCATCTGAAGGCATTTCAAACAGTGAATCCCACTGAAGCCCATCGTACTGTAAAAAAATGTTATCATCCTAATGATTTGCTTAGTACAATTCAGAGACACTGCCATTCCCCTCCGTGCTCCTCAGATCCCAGGGCACAGCGATCTATTTTGTTGGGGCACAAGACGAGTGATCTGCTGGGATATCACTATATTCCAAACACTGTAACAGTACAAGACCTGAGGCTTCGGGGCTTCAACTGCAAAATGTTTCATCAGAGCTCACTATTGCCACTGATTGTCACAGGAAAGCTGCTGGGTTACTTCTGCTTTTGTTTCTGGTTTATGTTTTTAAACTAGGTACCAGCTTTGGCTGCCTGCCCTGCCCTTCACGTGAGTCCTCTGTATCCAAGAAACTGAGACTGAAGTCCATGGGTAATCCAAGAGTGTCCCTCCCAGAAAAGGCTGACTCACAACGAAACGTAAGTGAAACTAGGTAAAATTTTTCCTTTTTTTTTTTTTTGCGCGAGAAATATGTGTAAACTATTTAATCCAGATGTCAGGGGGGCTGAGGGACGGCTTTGGAGGCGAGTGGATTTAAAACAAAACAAAACAAAACAAAACAAAACAAAACAAAACAAAACAAAACAATCGTAATACTGACAAAGAAAGCCAGACTTTAGAAAAGTGCCACTCCCGCGGTCACTTCGGGCTTTTACCGGTATCACGAGGGCAGGACGCGAGTCTTTCCGGAGCCAGGACCTCCCGGCCCTCGGATCGTCGCCGTCTCCTCCCCGGAGCGGGAGCGGCACCTCCGGCGCGGGCGGGGGGCGGTGTGGGGGCGTGAGGGGTTTGGGGGGCGACCCTCTTCCCTCCCCTCCCCTCGGGCTGCCGGCGCCCCCCGCGCTCACCTGGGTCGCAGGTGGCACCTGCCCATGAGGTGTTGCTTGCAGAGGTGCAGCCGATCGCAGCCCGTGCACACCCTGTAGACACAGACCCGCACGTCCGACACGGCCAGGACCTCCGCCTCGCCCCGCAGCACCAGGAATCGCCGGGGTCCCGCCGCCGCCAGCGTCTGGGACAGCTGCTCTGCCGATAGCCCAACGAGCTGCTGCAGCTCCGGCAGCCCCAGCACCCCGCCGTGGGCGCACAAAGTCTTGGTGAGGAAGGAGCACACGGCCGGGTCGCTCATCCTGCCCGGTCCGCTTTCGCCGGACACGACGGGAGCGGGAGCGAGCGCTGGAGCGGGGCGGGACGAGGAGCGAGATGGAAGGCCGGGAGCGGGGCGGGGCCGGGAGCGGCACCTCAGGAATCGAAAGCGAGCCCGCGGCTGGGACGGCGCCGAGGGCAGGCGGCAGGGAACCGCCCCGCCTGGAGGCTTCCTTGGCTGAAAATCACCCAGGGAACAATGCAAGAAGCGATTGTAAGGATTTTGGGGTTTTCTTATGGAATCACCAAGTGATTTGGGTTGGAAGGCACCATATCCAAATAATTTTAGTATTTGTGTAGCAATGCCACTTTTTTCTTCCCGACTGACCCCTGCTAGTTGCAGCAGTGGGTGTAACCTACAGAGAGAGGAGGAATGGGAGAGAGTTGTGGGGAAAAAGAATGCCTGCTGGTAANATATGTGTAAACTATTTAATCCAGATGTCAGGGGGGCTGAGGGACGGCTTTGGAGGCGAGTGGATTTAAAACAAAACAAAACAAAACAAAACAAAACAATCGTAATACTGACAAAGAAAACCAGACTTTAGAAAAGTGCCACTCCCGCGGTCACTTCGGGCTTTTACCGGTATCACGAGGGCAGGACGCGAGTCTTTCCGGAGCCAGGACCTCCCGGCCCTCGGATCGTCGCCGTCTCCTCCCCGGAGCGGGAGCGGCACCTCCGGCGCGGGCGGGGGGCGGTGTGGGGGCGTGAGGGGTTTGGGGG
>VYZS01062078.1:1801-26597 GCA_013400695.1 Neodrepanis coruscans
TCCCTGGTTTAATTAGTAGACCATGTTACCCTGTTTCTGTATTTCCCTTATGCAACTTGTGTGTATCTATGGGAAATGGTCACTAACTTAACAAATGACATTTGTATTTGGTTTCAGGTTAATAGAGCAGCTCCCCAGAGCTAATGTTGTTCTCTTACGTTACATCTTTGGAGTGCTGCATGGTATAGAAATGAGATCTGAAGAGAACCAGATGAATGCATTTAATCTGGCTGTCTGCATTGCACCTAGCCTGCTCTGGCCTCCTGTTTCATCCACTCCTGATATAGAAAGTGAATTTATAAAAAAGGTAAGAGACACTTAAATGTAGTAAAAAAACAAACCAACCTTCATCCCATTCAACTAGGCTGTTGGTTACAAATAGGAAAACAGTCGGTACCTCTTTAGATCAGGACTTGTCCTCTTATCAGCACTCCAGAAACATTCATCTATCTAGTCTCATAATCTACCTGGAAGAAGGGGAAGGAGATCATAAACACGCCGTGTATTAGTGAAGTGCTTCTCTCATCAGAAAGATTTGTGGTTGTGGTGACCTTGGAACAGGACAGAGTAGAAATGGAAAAGATGTATACAATGATGTACATACCAGGACATTTTATCTGGGCCCAGAGACTGAGGGAATAGTTCCTGACTGCCACCATGGATGACCGTTCGCTCCCATTCTTCACCTATATGGTGAGTATGCCCTGAGTGCAATAATAGATCTGACAAGACATCTCTCTCCCATTGCTTTGTTGCAGATTTCTAGTCTGGTACAATTCCTCATTGAGAACTGCTGCAGGATTTTTGGAGATGAAATTACCTCCCTCTTTGGAGAAATACTGATCACATGCAAGAGAGATAACAGCTCAGGTAATACAGATTTATGTTTTGATTCCCTTAAGACAGCTAAGCTCAGCCAGACAAGAGATAAGTATATTCCATGGAAGAATGCTATTCCCACTTCATATGGGCTTCCCAGATACTGCTGTTCTCTTTCCTCTGCCCAAAGTATTGGTCAGAAATCTAATTTAACTTACAATAGACCTGGACCATGTCACAAAATGCTCTCACAAAGGAACTCTTGCTGCTATACCAGTCATCTGAGCCAGTACAGTTAAAAAAGGAGGAGGGGAAACAAAGTAAAAAAAGGAAAAAAATCTGGTGCAGGTTTCATCTCAAGTCTAGAATTTTTGCTTCAGCCTCCAGGCTATTAGGAAGTGAGTGATCAACAATGGTTATAATACAGATCTCATGTCACACCATTATATTAGGATTGAAAGTATCTATTCTTCACTGTCAAAAGAGAGAGATCTCCAGAGTTTCTATGGGACATCGAGATTTTGCTACTAGCCCAGAAAAATCTTGGAACTGAAATTGTCTGACAAACTAGTTGCAGAAATTTCCAGATTATTGTTAACTCTCTTTTTCTCTCCAGCTCTGTGATAGCTTGATTTTGACAGGAGTTCTGTGTGTCTCCTTAAAATAATTCTAAAGCAGCAAATGTGAGATAAGTCAGCTTAGACTGGCCCAGAGCAAAAGAGATTTAATGCAATTCCAGTTATCGCATATACAGGATAGGACCCAGCTGCGCACTGCTCAGTGGAAATGGGGTGACTGTTTAAACTGAGACTAAAACTACAGTGTTGCTTATGAAAGTATTGTATTCTGGAAGACCATGGAAGTATGAAATATGCCCTGTGTTTTTCATTTGTCTAAAAGAGGGAAAGAAAGGTTAAATGTTGATTTCAGTATTCAACAAAGAAAAGAAAAATTCAGTAAATTACCAATTAAATATATGTATGTAAGTCGTTGTTTACAGCTGGATTATCTACTACTAAAGTTCCCCACTTAAAAAAAAAAACAAAATAAGAAAATTGCAACAAAAACACCTAACCCTTATTGTGCCGTTATTCTGTAGCTTAACACTCACTTCAGCTTTTCTATTTCAAAATCAGACAGTAATTTTTTCTGAAAGAAGAATCTTTAAAGGGCAAATGTTCCTGAAAGTAAAGGATACTTGCCAAAAAAACAAACAAAAAAAAGAAGCTGCTTGTCAACAGGGTGGTTCAGTCACTGATGTGTTAACACTTGATTTGTCCTTGCAGATGGACATTCTCTCCATCAGAATGACTCTTCCTATGACAGTCTGGAAAATGAGGTGAATGATGAGGCTGACTCTTCTTCTAGTGACTGGATTAAAACCTGCGATCAGGATAACAGAAGCAGAGAGTCTGTCTTCACCCTGAGTGATGGTGATTCAGAGCAGACAGAGGTGGATGAAATCCAAAGCAAGACCAGATCGAAACAGTTGACAATTTCTGTTGACATGCACCTGAAGTTTTCATCACAAGAAAACTCAGAGAATGAGTCTCTGTGCTCCAGTGCACGGGATTTCTCCTCAGCAGCTACCTCGGGTGCTCTCAAAACTCTGAGGAGACACAGGCGCTCCTCAGAGCCTGCAGTTGCCCTCCTTCCCTCCAGTTTTGTCCACATGGATGATAGTCATGAGAAGGCAACACGCAAAGCCAGCTGTGATGTTTTCCTATCTCATGAAGATGAAGACTATCTCTGTCAGCTTCAGTCATTGCAGATGGAAAGGCAAAATCTTAGCAACCAGGGCTTGGTTATAGGGATTAATGTTGGTAAAAGTGACAACACAAACCAAAATGTTGAAAGGAAAGACCTGTCCCATTGTCTTCTGCCTCCAACACCAGAAGGATTAAATGTTTTCTCAGGATTTAGCTCTTCTAGCCAGTCTTCTGGGACATCTCCATCTGTGTCATCAATTTGCTCTCTGGACAGTGCTTTCTCTCAGTTTTCAGACCAGACTCTGTTTACCCTTAGTGAAACCTCCTGCCCTTTCAATAGCACTTTTCAGCCGCTAAAGAAACACAAAGATACTGCTGCTGCTGTGGCTGATGACTGTTTGGTTACACCCACCAAGGTGCCACCATCTCCACAACCTACTGATGCTGTGGCTGAAGGGGGCTTGGTGGAGCCCGACAGCAGACCAGCACCCCTGAAAGCTACTGATGGAGTCGATGGCTATTTGATTAAGCCTCACATTCAGCCATTGCCTCTGAAAGTCACAGGAAGAGAGAGACTTCATGATCAAAGAGGAGGTCTAGAAAAACATTACAGCAATCCAAAGTTTGAAGAGACTGACCAAAGCTTTTTTGCAGAAGAATCTTAATGCTTAAAATAAACACCATAAAGAAAATGCCTTTGGTGTTAATGTGTGTTCTTTTTAAGTTTAACATCCAGGTTGTTCAAATTTAATTGAGCAGTCCCACAGACTGACCAGTTGTTTTTTTTTAGGAAGCTGTTTGAGTAATGTTCCGACATAAAGCTTTGCAAAAACACTGTAAGAATAATAAAAATTGCTAAAAAGCAAGCAAAGAGAAATGTCCTGAAAATCTGGAATGGACCCAGGAGGTAACTAAGACCAGTGTCCTGTTCTCTGACCCTGCCAGGGCAGCGAGGTGCCTTCTGGGCGTCTCCCTTTGACCACTCAAGTGTTGAGCCTTGCAGAGGTGAGTCCCAGTCCTTTGTGCTTTTGATGTAGTGTGCAAAGTCAGCATAGATTCCATAACTGTGGTATTATACTACTGTTCTGAAACCAATAAATATTACCTTCACTGTCCTTCAAGGAGTAAGTGTATTGTTTTCTATGTGTTTATATGGTATGTTTGATAGGTGTAGTTATTCCTTTCACACTGCAAAAGAAAGATAAAAGTAAGCTTAAAAATATGTAAAGGGAAATGCAGAATCTTGTAACTAACACCTTGCAACTCTGTGTGTTTCATTTATTGTGCTTTGTTGCCCGTTCTGTTCATGTTTAAGTTGTGGATAGTTTCTTAACATTGCTGTAAATGGCATTGTGTATTATGGAAAGCAGAACACATGTAATTTTATTATGCAGCATCTAAAACATAGAATCATAGAGAATGGTTTGAATTGGAATGGACATTAAAGATAATCTAGGTCCAACTCCCCTGCCATGGGCAGGGACACCTTTCACTGGACCAGGTTGCTCAGAGCCCCATCCAGCCTGGCCTTGAGCACTTCCACAGCTTCTTGGGGCAATTTCTTCCAGTGCTTCCCCACTCTCTGAGTAAAGAATTTTTTCCTAATATCTAATCTAAACCTGCCCTCTTTCAGTTTAAAACCATTGCCCGTTGTCCTGTCACTATCTTCCCTTACAAAATGTCACCTCTCTCCTTTTTATAAGCCCCCTTAAACTATTGGAAGGCTGAAGTGAGCTCTTCCTGAAGCCTTCTGTTCTCCAGGATTAACAACCCCAACTTGCTCAGCATTTCCTCACAGAAGAGATGTTCCATTCCTCTAATTTATTCATGGCCCCCTCTGGACCCACTCTAACTGGTCCACATCTTTCCTGTGCTGAGGACCCCAGAACTGGATGCAGTGTTCATGGTGGGGTCTCACTAGAGCAGAGCAGAGGGGCAGAATCACCTCCCTTGACTTGCTGGCCATGCTGCATCCAGCCCAGGATACAATTGGCTTTTTCTGGGCTGTGAGTGCACATTTACAGCTTTTTATCCACCAGCACCCCCAAGTCCTTCTCTACAGGGCTCCTCTCTAAGAGTTCTTCTCAGTCTGTACCCATATCTGGGATTGTCCTGACCCAGGACAAGGTGCAGCACCTTGCACTTAGACTTGTTGAGCCTCATGAGAATCCCATGGACTCACTTTTTGAGCTTGTCCAGGTCCCTCTGGATGGCGTCCCATCCTCCTCTTGTGTCAACTGCACCTTTCAGCATCATGTCATCTGCAAACTTGCTGAGGGTGTACTCAGTGATCTCCCTGTCTGTGTCATACGTCATATAATATATTAAAGTAATGCATTATCTAAATGCTTTGAGTTTGTATAATATATCCTGTTAAATTTTGCTATTATATATGTTCTGAAAAAAATGTGTATTTTTGTACTTGCAAAAAACTGCTGCTAATTTTACGAGTTCTGTTTTGTTGTTACAGCACTGGTATTGATGTGTATGCGTTCAATGCTATATATTAAATATTATTTGTTATGTCATAAATTCAATTTATATTCTGTGTAATTTTTTTTTATTTGTCACTTCTACAAGCTATTGCTGCGGCAGAAGTCCCAGTGATGCCGCTGCAAATCTTGCATGAGGAAGGGCTGAAACATTTTTTCTCTGCTTTGAGTGGCATCATTCATACTGCATGCCATCATCTTGTGAACTTTTGTAAATTTTGGTAATATTCAAACAAGAATTCCTACCCTTTTCTTCTAGAGGTAGGAGGGTGTTTTCAGCTAATGAGATGCAGTTAACAATATGGAGGTGAAGAGAGATTTTTCGGGGGGGTAATAGATGTTAGGGTTGGGAGTATGGAAAGCAGGAAAGCAAAGCCACTGGATGACAGCAAGATTTATTCTTTAATATCATCAGCATTATACAGAAAGCAAGAATGTCAGGGCTAAACTAAACACATCTGAGTGTGTGTGCATGCATACAGTGCTTCTGAAATTGCGCTGATTTTTTCCTGATTTTTCTCAAAAGCCCTCCACCAACCGCAGTTAATACTGGCCAGTACTGGAGTTTCAGATCCTGTTCTGTTTAACTGTGCTCTCCTAAAAGTGCTGATGCTCCTAAGCCACTCGCATTTCTGAAAAATGTAGACACTGTCCAGTGCACTAAGCTGTTTCCAAGTATTATCGGCATAACAGGCTTTCAGCTCTATATGAAACAGAATAGATACTCTCCAGCAGATGTGGAGGAGGGGGGGAAAGTCTTTTAACAAGGCCAGAAATACCTTTGCTTGCAAATACAGAACTAGAGAGCTGTTATTTTGGGCTCTAATCCTGCAAATGTTGTGTCTGTAAGCAGAGCTGCATTTGTGGAGACCCATGTAATGCAATGTAGTGCATCATGCATTTAGAACAATACCAGCATGTATCATTGTGTGCAGGCTCAAAGACTGCAATTTGTTCTTCTTTTTCATATTCAGCTATTTTAATGAAAACAGTAATAGTCACCTTCCAAAGGTGAAATACTTTGTATGCATTTTGAGACCTGTCATCTAATAGCCCTACATATGCACCTCTCTCAAAACAAACAAACAAACAAACAGATGCTATTTTGAAATAAAACAGCTAGTCTGCATTTCTTTTCGAAATAATAAAAAGCATATTGCTGTGCTGCCAGGATTACATCAAATACTGATTCATTGCAACAATAATAAAGCTTTAGAAAATCTCTAGTCTCTGCAAAATAAATGTTCTGTTCTACAAATGGTATCCACCAGCAAGTCATTTATCTCTGCTAGTCTGAAGTAAGACTATATCCAAGTGTGCTTCGATGTGAAACAAATTATGTGTCTGCTTCTGAGCTGTAGCTAATGCTACAGTACTTTCAGCTTTAAATATATGCTTAATAAGTTGGATGTAAACCCAGCACAATTTAAAATGCACTTCTCTCTTACAAGACATACACCCTGCTGCTGCACAAAGCATGTTCTGTGACAATCACAAAAAAAAGCCCTAATGGAAAAGATCACTGTCTGCAACACCCTAATGAAGGACTTAAATGCTGTTAAGAACCAAAACGGATTGTAGTAAATGTTTTCAGAGTGTCAGATGCAACACTGCAGTAAGCAGCTTTAGATATGTTATCATTGGGAAGCCAACATTTAATTTACAGGGGTTCCTTCTGTCCTCTTCTCCAGGAACCCTGGTATGCTAGAATAAATCTTGAGTCCAAGTAATATTAAAAATGAAGTTTTGTAACTTTTTTTTATGGCTTTGATGGTGGCCTGTGTGGATGCCCACCAAAGCTATTCTATCACTCCACTCCTCATCTGGGCAGAGGAGAGAAATTACAACAAAAGGCTTGTGATTTGAGGTAATACCAGGGAGACATCACTCAGCAATTACTGCCACAGTAAAACAGACTTGACTTGGGGAAATTAGTTTCATTTACTACCAAAAAAATCAGAGTAGAGTAATGAGAAATAAAAAACTAATTCTTAAAACACCTGCCTCCCATGCCTCCCTTCTTGCTCAAATTCATTTGAAATTTTCTCTACCTCCTCCCTGACAGGGTCACACATTGTCTCTGCTGCTCCTTCCTTCTCAGGAAGAGGCTCCTCACACTTCTGCCCTACTGTAGCCTCTGGTCCTTCCACAAACTTCTCCAGTGTGAGTCCTTCCGGCAGGTTCCAGTTCTTCACAAACTGCTCCAGTGTGGCTCCCTTCCACAGATGCAGTCCTTCAGGAACAGGCTGCTCCAGTGTGGCTCCCTTGCAGGGTCTCAGGTCCTGCCAGCAAACCTACCCAGCATCAGCTTCTCTCCCCATGGGCTACAGGTCCCTGCCAGGAGTCTGCTCCAGCATGGGCTTTCCACAGGGTCATGGCCTCCTTTGGGCATCCACCTGCTCTGGTGTGGGCTCTTCCACGGGCTACAGATGGGTCTCTGCTACCACATGGACCTCCATGGGCTGCAGGGGCACAGCTGCCTCACCATGGGCTGCACCATGGGCTGCAGGGGAGCCTCAGCTCTGGTACCTGGAGCACCTTCTGCCCCTCCTTCTCCACTGACCTTGGTGTCTGCAGGCTGTTTCTCTCACATATTCCCACTTCTCTCTCCAGCTGCCCTTGTGCATCTTTTTTGCCCTTAACTCCCAGCTGCTGGGCTCAGCCTTGACCATCTTGGAGCCAGCTGGCATTGGCTCTGTTGGACATAGGAGAGGCTTCTGATATCTCCTCACAAACACACACACACACATAGCCCCTTAGCTACCAAAACCTTGCCACACAAACCAAATGCATCCTGAGAGAAGATGGTGGGCTGAGCCCCCTCTTCTGCCCTGGCTGAGTTCCCCAAAAACTGGAGGCCCTGGGCATGGTCCCACCAAGGCCCTGCTCAGTGTGGGTCACCATGTCCTCCCAAGCTGCCTGCCTCCATAACTACAGTGGAGGAAGTGCCCAAGTTTTTGTGACAAATGATATGTGAGATATTTTCCAAATGTTTTCTTTCATGAACTATCAAAACCTTGCAGAAGAAAAAATAGAATAAAAAGATGACTGAGTTAGGGAAGAAGTGTCAGTGAGTCCTCATCCACTACTGTCAAGGACACAAAATGAAGCAAACTGACAAATTATCTTGCTCATTTGGACTTTCTGTCCCACAGGGATTCATGTTCTAATTGTTAATGAGCATCCTGCCTCTGTTTTACAAGTACTAACCATCATTCCTTTCAGGTACCTTCAGAGATCATTACATAATAGGTCCAGGAAAGCACTACCTTTAAACTGAAGTTGTCTCTCTATCCATGACTCTAGGTCACTGGGTTTCTGTTAATACCTGCTGCTCCAACTCCTTTTTCATTCTTGGGACATAGGTAGCTGGTGGACAACAGCTCATTTCCAGCTGTCTGTATGACATTTGGCAAACTCATTTGCCTCCTCTACTCCTGTTTTGCACAACTACTCTTTTCTCTATCCTGGTTTGCTGGGGCAGGCTGGTGGTTGCTGGGTGTTTGCACAGCACCCAGCAAAGAGTAAGTTTCTGGATGTGGGGGAAAATGGTGCTGATACAAGCCAGGATGTAACTGGCTTTCCTGGACATCTGGGCACGCTGCTGGCTCGTGCTTATGTTGATCATTACCCCCAGGTCCTTTTTGGCTGGGCAGCCCTCCAGTCACATTCCCCTGTGGGACATCACTTGTGATTGGCCATCAGTTGGATTTAACTCCATTCCCCTCCACTACCTGGGCCCAGACGTCCAGCCAGTTTTTTATACAGTGAACAGTTCACCAGTCCAAGCCATGAGCAGCCAGTTTTCTCCAAGAGAATGCTTTAGCAAGCGGTGTCAAAGGCTTGTGTCAAAAACATGTAGCTCATGTCCAGAGGAGGGATAGCTATGTTCATTGTGGCCAGGGAAATTTTGTTGAAAGTAGCTGACTCAGGCAAATAAAGAATGTTTTGGGACAGATTATGATTTCTTAAATAACACAGAAAATGTCTGAGAAATCAGCAAAAGCTGTAGTCTTACACGCAATCTTCAGGTATCCCAATAAGCTTATGTATTAGGAGCAGAGGCTGTGATACATGTTTTCCATCAGCATTTAACATCTCCCCTTATCATGTGTCCAGAATACCTGAATATGCATAAGGAGATAGACTCAGTGACACCACTGGACATCTTCATGTACTCACAGCATTTTGAGGAATCATCTAGAGGAAGATTCAAGGCATCACCCACACTGGGTGCTTTTCCTTCACCAAGGGATGATATGGGAAGAGCTAGAGCAAGCGGCTACAGCTGCACTGAGCATCATCTTTGGCATTTGTGCAAGGCCACTTCCCCATGGAAGAGTCCTTAGCTCCTGCCAAGTGTAAGAGGCAGTGGAGCATGATGTCTGGCGGCTAAGCAGAGCCCTACATAAACATCAAGGAAGGGAGCCAGCTCTCTCATTCACAGACACACTTGCATGATTTCACTTACTCTCAAGATTAGTTACTGACATCTCTGTATTGAGGCCACTGTCAGGCTAAACTAATTGACCCTCTTGTGTCCAAAGGGGGAGACTCTTTGTTTAAAGGTGTTGAATATTTCTATTAGGACACAGTTGCCACACAGGGCCTAAAGGTTTTGGACATCATTTGTGTTTTATAAATTTGTACAATGCAGTCTGTAATAATTTTTCCTTGATACTAGGTTTGCTCTAGGCCCTATTTTGTCAGTTTCATTGTGGCTTCACTGCAAATGTCAGCAGTTCCTCGAGGATGAGCACTCAGTAGCTGCTGCCAGTTGCCTTAAATATTTCAGAACTTAGCCATTCCGTGACCCTATATGGGAGAGGTGTTTTCAGTACAGAAATTATTTCTCTGCACTTAATTCTCTTGCCAAAAACTGTTTCCATCGATATACTACAAATCTGCTCTTAGGCACAGCAGTAATTCTGATGTGATCATTGAAAGCAAGGCTGTCCTCCTCTTCCTCCTTATCCTCCTTCTCAGTTTGCGGAGCCTCCATAGGATTCCCTGATGCTCCAGGGGCCAGGATAGGCAGTGGGTGGGGGCTGGGTAGTCTGCCAGCCGGAGAGGAAAGGAGCAGGACTGTGCTGCCAATGTGCTGAGGGTACACAATCCCAGAGGACAGTTTAGACAGTAAGCACTGATAGTAAGTGCTGATGAACGAAAAGTGATCTGTGGAGAGCACCTGCTGGTGGTTAGAGCCTAGACTCAAGAGGATCCCCCAAGAGATTAGAGAGCAATGTTGGCTGTAGAATCCCAGCCGTATAACCTGCATCAGGGAAGCTCCAACCCATTCCTTTGGACTGTCAGAGAAGAGTGGTCAGCTCAGGGTTCCTGGCTGAACCCCACCAAGGCAATAGTGGGACTGCCCCCTCCCCAGAAGGTCCTGCAGAAAGGCAGCAATCAGTGCCTGCAGAGGCACAAGACTCAGAGGTGTTTTAAAATATCTGTAGAAATGTACAAGACTTGTTATGGGATGTTTACGGTAAGGATCATAGGCAGGGAAAAGGAGGAATCAAGGTGGTCTGGGGAAGAACCAGCATAAGAAAAGAGAGGGAAAAGGGGATAAAAATATCTAGGTGACAGGCCAGTACACACTTCTCTGACTGAACCCTGTAACCTCATCACCACAGCCTCCCTTACAGTCTTACTAAATATTCATACGTATTGCTAATATTATTGCTAATAATTTGCTAATTATATATTTTGTTAATAATATTGTTATATTGCTATATTGCTAATAATAATTACTCTTACATTCTCTTAGTTAACCTTCTGTGTGGGCACACAGTCTATTCTGAGCATGTGTGAGACACCACCAGCAACCTTCAAGCCAGATGAGTGGGCAGCAGCACAAGAACCGAGTGCTGGCAACTGGAATGGGACCACAAACCTCAGAGGCTGCAGGTTGTCAGTGCCAGCACCTGAGGAAACTGGGGCCTGAGGCCAGCTCTGGGACAGACTGAGTAGCTAATGCCAGCTACCAGAGAGACCCATTTTCCATGTGTGAATACATACTTCACCAGCAGACATTAATCCTGACAAGCTGGAGAGAAACAGTACCTGTCACCTGTGCTGTTCACTGTGTGCAAGCACTGTGTGCAAGTGGCTACCTTACAACAGTCAGCAAACAGTTTTGAACCAAAAGGGGGTTTGGACAGTTTGCACAGAAGTTGTAGTGTAAAATGCTTTGAAAGGACAGTGCAGGAGGCAGATGATCTCCCCAGATCAAGTCAAAGCCACAAAGGGGTCAATCGCTACAGGCAGTAGCTCATGTGGACCCTGACCTCACAGCAGGCAATAGCAGATTTGTTAATGCTATTATTTAAACAAACTGGCTTTATCTAAAACACCATTGAAAGAACCTCTGAAAGTTTCCCTAGAGAAGCTGGGAGTCTGACTTGGTGGGGGTGGCAGAAAGGAGGCAAGGTTATGCTTAGGTGCTTTTTTGACACATCTGATTGGAAAAGGGACATCTGACACTGTGCTACCAAGTGCCTTTGACTTGAGGAACCTGAGGTGACTAGGCAGCCAAAGACATTCATGCCCCAAAGTCATCTTTCCAAGCAAGACTTTGTCTCCACAGATGGTTGTCATTGAAAGATGCTTGTCCATTGCTCAGGCCCATCTCAATACTCCTACGGTATTGCTATCCCTCTACTAAATATCTAAACACTTGCAGAAATATGCAGCATCTAAATGACATCATACTTTCCATTCAGAGATAACATAAGTAGTCTGGAAGGTCACTTTCAGCAGGTTGCCTGGACTTGGGCTTAGCTTAAATGTGTTAATAGTCCCAGAGAAGTCAAATAAAATTTCTTATGCACCTCTATTCCTTACTGGACTGGAGTCCATGTGCCTATTTTTTAAATAAATTAGAAACCACACCACATGTTCCTATGTTACTGAAAAAAAAAATTCATATGAAGTTTGTGTTTACAGTTTTAATTTATGTTACAGAGATCCATCTATTATTTTATAAAGTAGAGACTTTAAAAATATTTTTTTATAGTGTAAGAAATAATAAAAAGTATTCTATATTTATGCATCCTATCTAGGTTTAGCTAAAAAAAAAAAAAGAAGAAAAAAGAAAGAAGAATTTGTCTAATAAAATGTTTGGCAAGGACAAAGTCTGAATGTTTTTAACTTTTTTGGGATATGAGTTTACAGTCCACTTGTCTGAAGTATGTAAATTCAACAATACAGTAATTGATTTACTACACAGAAAGTGGAGGTTCCACCTTCCCCAAGAATTTTTACTGTGTAAATTCTTCGCTTTTCTCACATTCAGAAAGGCCATAAAAGCCATAATCCTGAAAACAGGTCTCTGTGAACAAAATCTCAACTGNTTTTAAATAAATTAGAAACCACACCACATGTTCCTATGTTACTGAAAAAAAAAATTCATATGAAGTTTGTGTTTACAGTTTTAATTTATGTTACAGAGATCCATCTATTATTTTATAAAGTAGAGACTTTAAAAATATTTTTTTATAGTGTAAGAAATAATAAAAAGTATTCTATATTTATGCATCCTATCTAGGTTTAGCTAAAAAAAAAAAGAAGAAAAAAGAAAGAAGAATTTGTCTAATAAAATGTTTGGCAAGGACAAAGTCTGAATGTTTTTAACTTTTTTGGGATATGAGTTTACAGTCCACTTGTCTGAAGTATGTAAATTCAACAATACAGTAATTGATTTACTACACAGAAACTGGAGGTTCCAACTTCCCCAAGAATTTTTACTGTGTAAATTCTTCGCTTTTCTCACATTCAGAAAGGCCATAAAAGCCATAATCCTGAAAACAGGTCTCTGTGAACAAAATCTCAACTGTGCCTCAGGGTGAGGAAACTCACACAATGTGGGTGCAGAGCAGGTCCCATTGTAAAATGGTTTTTAGTCCAGGCTCATCACTCCAAGGTATTTATAGCCTTAATACAGTCCCCATACTTAACTTTCTGTTAGGAATGCTTAGGCTTTCATAAAGGATGGATGCTTTCAAATATGATTTTCTTCTGTGGCTGATGCAGAATCAAGCCCTGAAACCTACTTGTTTTTAAACAAATGTATTTTATTGGAGTTTATTCAATCAATGGGAGAAGGTGGGATTGGCCGCCAAACTTCCAAGAACAGGGGACAACACCTATCTGCTCTTCAGGTCTGTGTCACCAGCTAGGCTATGAAATACCATCTGAGAAGGGACAAGGAAAGGACAGTCCTCTAAAGCAAGGACAGAGACAGAGGTGGCCAGAGATACTTGGAACTTGGATTCAGGTCCAGAATGAATACTGATCTGCTTCTCTGTCCTTGAATATTCTGGGAGAACTTTTGCTTCTTGTTTGCAAGAGAAACAGTTTAAAAAATATCTTTGGAATTGTTTTCTGAAAAAAGGTGTATAGCCAGGTTTTGGTAGCAGAGGGGAACTTCAGCGGTAGTTATTGACTGCAACCCTCATTCTGCATCTCCCCGCGTGGCTGGAAAGCAGGAGGTGGAACTTGGAAGGAAGGAGGGGTAGGGGGAAGATGTTTTTAAGATTTGTTTTACTTCTCATTATCCTGCTCTGACCTTGATTGGTAATAAATTCAATTAATATTCCCAAGTTGAGTTTGTTTTGCCCGTGACGGTAATTGATTTGTGATCTCTCCCCATTCTTATCTCAACTCACGAGACTTTGGTTATATTTTCTCTTATCTGTCCAGCTGTGGAGGGGAGTGATAAAAAGACTGGTGAATACCTGGCACACAAATAAGGTCAGCCTACCATGAAAGCTCATTCCTGGAATGAAGAAACCTTCCTCTTGCCATCTCTGAAGCATCACATCCCCAATGAACCCTACCCAAGGTGTCTGAGTGCTTGCCTTAGTGCTTGGCAGATAACACATCAGGTTTTAGGCAGAGGCTAAACTAGTTTCATTTATTTTTCTCTCAGCAAATGTGGTAACAAAATGTTAGCCCAACTGTTATGGATTCAGCCTGCTCTCTTGCTGATTTTGGCTCTTTTTTTATGTGGGTGTTATTGATTACAAGGAACTGACAAAAATAAGCACCTAAAATTTCTTTTTCTGTCAGCTTAGCTATTTCCAAGGGGAAAAAAATTGCATAGAATGAACTTTTGAAACAAAAAAACAAGCCCTTCTTACAAAGGTGAGCTCATGGTTTAGAAGAATAAACAGACAAAACAACAACAAAAAACAGCAAATAAATTTTATGTTAAAAGCTTGGAAATTCTAAATTTCCTGTCATGCATTCATTTTCCATCTAGAGATTTAGTGACACGTTGCCATGTGTGCAGCATTTCAGAAGTTGATCAAGGAATACCCATGTCCAGCTCAGCTCCTAATATTCCCCACAGGGATCTGTCCTTGAGAGGCTCCCTGGTGGCCCTCAGATCTGGGTGGTTCATTGCTAAAGAACACAAACACTTACCACATACTAAAGCAACCAGTGCTCTCAACAAACTTTCCCATAGCAGCAACTCTCTGGAGGTGGGAAGATGAGAACAGGGCTGTCCCATGTATCTGCTCAATGATGGGACCATCCATATGGGAAGAACTTTTCTTCATCTTCAGGGCTGGAGCCAGTACTGGTTCTCCCTCCCTGGGCGCAGCCACTGGGGACATGAGAGAGGAGGACAAGCTCTGCCTCCTTGCACAGTGATGTACTTTTCTGTGTAGGTAGGTGAATTATGCAAAAAGCTTTTTGGGTTCACATCAGCTTCTGGCATCTCAAACCCACTGGTAGCAGTGAGTTCATGGCTGAGCTCTGCCTGCAGGAAAGAGATATCCTGGGGCTTTGTTTCAAACTTGCCACCTGCAACAAAGTGCTGATGAGGGCGTGGCTAAGATCACAAGCAAAGTGTCCCCAGGCCCAGGGCATCCAAAAAGCCCTGGGATTCAAATGCTGATAAGCCTAGACCTGTGTACTGGAGGACCTTGTTCTTCTCAAGCAGCTGTGTCTTATACAGCCTGTTGCTATCGTGAAGCAATGGAGTTCATGCTCATTTTGAGTAATCAAATCTTTCCACTTTTCAGTAAAAAGATTTACTGGTTGAGAGTGTGGGGGAGAGGTTTTAATTTGTCTGAATATTGGGAAGTGAATATGTTCCAAATGCAACACTGAGCCTCATACCAAAATCAGTTCAGAAGGATGTCATTTCAATCCCTTATTTGTGGATTTACCATACACAATTGGCCTTAACTAGAGTCTGGGTGCTCTGTGAACCACCAGCATGTGCATATTAAAAGCTCCGTATGCATATGCATGTGTGCATATTCATCTATGTGGGCAGATAATGAACATGCTCAGCATTGCTTATTGCGTTCTTTCCCATTCAAAGGTTCACTCAGACCATTAGCAGGACCTGGAGGCTGTCTCCCTCCTCCCGCTGCCTCCCTGACACGTGCACACACACTCTCACAATTAGAAAACAGCACAACGAGCTGTGCACTGTGAGTCGGTTGCCCAAATTGTTGTAAAGACACTGCTGGCTATGGAAAAGGGCATCAAAGAAAGCAGGCTGGGCTCACAGGCAGTGAAAAAGGACTGTATTCTTCAGATAATTTATTTGCAATGAATAATTCAGATAGCTTTTGCTGTAAAGCTGGATTAAATACAGAGAATTAAGCACACTGAGATCCCCCAATAAAGGGCACTATTCACTCCTAGCACAAAGGAATATTATTTACTATCGTTAATTAACTTCCACACAAAGCCACAGTCATTTCTTTAGGTTCCAAGAAAGAATAAGCAGAGAATGTGAGCACAAAGCTGCTGCAATTTCCCTTTGATTTTCTCTTTCTCTGCAGACAGACACTGGCAGCCAGCTGATCTTGGCTCACTATGACATTTTTGCCAACACTGTCCTGTGCTGGAGCACAGGCAGGTCCCTTGCTACATCAGGAAGGGATGAACTGAACCCACCACCCCCTTGCCCTCGAGGCCAGGCTGCGCTGGGCATCTTGCCCCACGACACCACAGCACTGGGATCGGTTCTGCCTCACAGCCCCAGGATGTCTCTGGAGCAGCTCCCAGGCCTTTCTGTGCTGATGCAAAAAGCTGGTAGATGATATAAACTGGCATTCTCTACACTTGTGCAGCTTAAGGGATTCAGATTGCTCTGAGTAAAGCCATAGGAAGCAGACAGGCCTTTGGGAAATGGGTTATGGGTCTGGATGCTCCATCAACATAGAGCATTTTTTTAGATTTAATGAACCTCTGTGCTA
Source organism: Neodrepanis coruscans (assembly GCA_013400695.1). NCBI lineage: Eukaryota > Metazoa > Chordata > Aves > Passeriformes > Philepittidae > Neodrepanis > Neodrepanis coruscans. Next base: position 18,047 of record VYZS01062078.1, read on the forward strand.
ATTAGTTCTCTGAAGTCTTTGCTTTTAAATACCAAGCTTTAGGATAAGCAGAAATGCAAATCCTTGGCAATTATCATTAGTGCTGCAGAAGTGACTAGAGAGCAGATCTTTGCAAGCAGAAATGGAAATAGGAGGCTTGTGCTAGGTGGTTACAGAGTTTGTCTTCAGCTGTTATAGTGTGGTCTTTGTGGGTGATGCTGTAGATCACAAAAAAGGCTGGGTGAAGATTTTTGGTCAAAATATTTTTCTGTTGGAAGACGAGGATTTCAGTTATATTGAAACATTTCATAAACACATATAAATTATTTTTTAACTGTTTCTGTTAAAAAATGCTGAATCCCTGTTCCATTTATCCACATTGAAAGTCCACATTTTCTTTTGACATTCTAGATAAAAAAAGCAAAATTAAATTCTACACCAGATCTTGCTTTAGTTCACTACATACTTTCAGAAATGTCAAGAAAAAAGTCAGAAAATAAATATTGCATGTGGAATTAAAGGTTCCATTTGATTCCATGTGATTTCCTTCAATTTCTCTTTTTTTTTTGAGAAATCTCTAAGACTTTGAAGCCTGAACAATTTGCAGGAAGGAGGATGTGGGGTGTCTGAGTAAGGAAAAGAGCGGTCAGCAATCACACAATGCTCAGCCTGAACCTGGAGACAGGCCCCTGAAAAAGGGCAGGATGTGGGATGTAAGGTGCCATTTTTAATTGAAAAAATATCTAGCTAGGCTATAGTTGGAGAAAAAGGCCTGGCTCCCTGCTCTGAGCCCAACATGGTCACATAGTCCTCCCACACTCTGATCCAGACAGCTATTATGCCCTGGATGTCCTACAGTCCCTCATGCCTGAATATCAGCTTCCTGAAGCTCAGGACTGCACCCTTCTGCCAGAGTAGGGCATCCCAGCATTCACCCACTTCCAGCTTTAGGCACAAGGAAATTGGAATTCCACCAAGGAGACATCTTCTGAGGTAGCTGTCATGATACATAGGACTAGGCAGGAGACGAAGTGGCTCTCTAGGATTTAGGGGGAATGTAGGTGCCTTTAGATGGAATTTAGGTTAAATTTTGTTTCAGGTGGGGTTTAGAAGGACCAACTCTAGGCACAGCTACCTCTATTTTACTGTCTGAAATACACTGAAAGGCAGTCACAAACCTGCTAGACATGACCTAGGTGCAGTGGGGTGATGTAGGAGGGGGTTTATACATTGCACATCCCAGGGGCTGCCTGAAGTCAGAGACACCTTTGGCAGAGGCACTGCAGCCCACCCACTATCAGCAGCAGCCATCAACACCACATAACCGCAGCTTTGGACTACTGAAGGGCTTCTGTGTGTGCAGATGCTCTTTGAATCCCTCAGGCTGCCTAGGGTGACTTTCTCTTGGTCTCTTTGCTCTTGAGTAAGAGCAAAACATGGTAGGGTGAGGGGAAACCTGGCACAAAGCAGGGGTTGAGTTTTCTAGTATTTGTCCTTTCTGTTCCCATACAAGAGCTCCATCATCCCACCAAGCTTCTGAGACAAGGGAACAAGATGTGATTTTTAAAAGTAATTGCCTGTGGGAGATATTAATTCTATTTTTATCCTTCTCTGTAACAAAAGCTTTCCAATAAGGTCATCACCACTCATCAGCATTACTGACTAAATCCACTTAACTAACATGGTTGCTGTATTACCCTTTTAAGTCCCTGCTTGCTTCTTGACACTTGGCCCAATAAATAAATGCCATATTTCTACTTCCAATGCTATTGTATTTATACACTCTCAGGACACCTTCCAAAGATCATTTCCTAAGACAGAAAGATTCTCTGTTGTGAGAATCTAACCCTGTCCTACCCTGGAAAAAAAGAAAGCAGCATACACACACTCAACTCACAAATCGATTGAAAATGCACATCGTAAAAAAGAAGAGGTTATGAGTCAATTTGTACTTCAGATTTCATTTGAACAACAAAGATTAAGCAGAGAGGATGCATTAAGGCACTTTGTTGTGTAGTCCCTGAAAAAAAATGGGATTGGTAAATATTTTGAGCATAGAGCTACATCAAATATAAGATATAAAACCACCCTAAAACACACACCAGCCACAGCTGAACATCCAGTGAGCAGAAAGATCTGTTGTGAAATACTGGGCTAGACCTAAGATGACTGCTGCACTTCATGGATAACCCTACAAAAATTAAACAAACAAACAAGACTGCCTCTAGTAACCACAGAGAAAGAAATGAACCATAAAGGCTTCTCAAAGCACCTCTCATTCTGTGTCAATGTTACGGATTTTTCCAGATAGAAGGTGTTGGATGGACATAGGTACCTATCTTACATTGGTGCCTTGGTGGTCACAAGGCTCTCAGTGTGTCCTTGCACTGTCCCTGAGCTGCAGCCTCTCACAAAGGACCAGGACGGCAGGGTAGTGCAGGCAGGTGTGGGGTACACATCCCTGGGAGCAGAGCTGCACCATATCAAACTTCCTACATGCAGACTACTGAAGCAGACCAAAACTCGCAAATGAAGAGAGTAAAAGTCAACCCTCTAGCAGTAGCAAATGAACCTAGAGGGTTTGCACCCTCTGAGGCAGAGCATACAAGTTCCTTGCCCATGATGATGAACTACCAAAAAGATCCTTGGATGCAGAGCCAATGGTGATTAAAAATGTCTCTAATCCTCCCACTCTAATTTCCTTAATTTCCTAAGACAAATGATAGCATCTGAATATTTACATACTTCGTGCAGACTGACAGGAAAACAAAAAGCATTGAATATTTACATACTTCGTGCAGACTGACAGGAAAACAAAAAGCCCCCTTTACTCCTGGCCCCAAGATCATAAAGTTTCTCCTTCTTCTGGGTATATCTTGAAAAATGTTGAATAATTACAATCTAGATGAAAGATCATACCTTAAAGTAACTTTTCCTAGAAATACCTTTTTTTTCCCCACAACTTCTCTAGCCCTCCAGGCACTTCCCACCCATTCCTATCTCATCACCAGAAACAAGATACCTTTTGTCCAACAAACACCAAATGGAGACAGATATTGCCAAAGAACATACAAAACAGGCTGATACAGCTCTACAATGTGTCTTCATTACAGTGGCATCAAAAGCCACGGGTGATAGTCATGTTCAATCAAAGTGCTTTTAAGGAAATTATTTGGGTAAAAACTAAAAGACCATTGGTTATCAAAACTGACTAACTGGGAGAACTGATAAAGACCCACAAGTATGCAGTTACCCACGAAAGATATACATTCACAACACTCCATTTCTGCCTCTCAGCTTCTCATTCTCAAGGAATAAACCCACCTTTAAAAGAAAAAGAAAAATTCATGATTACTTCAGACACTAAGTATCATGGGCTCCATGAACTTGGCTATTTTTCCATCTGAATAATTCCCTAACAATTATTATTTCTCCTTCCCAGAGCTGATTTCTGAAGCATTTTTTCAGATTTTTTTTTCATTTGCTAGGAAAAGAGTTTTGCCTCCTAAAGCAACATATTCTTGTGGTGGCACTCAGGTCTTGACAGGGTAGGACACATTGGGTTCACGTATGTCACACCAGAAGCTCTACCCTTAGAATAACCTTTGAATTAACTCTTCAAATGAATTCTTGCTCCTGGGATTTATATTTACAAAAACCAGAAACAAAGCCACTTTCGTAGTCCAGTATCCTCTGAGGATCTGGGGACAATATTACTGGCCATAGTTTCTGGTAACTTCTAGATTTCTTGGTACTTGACTCTTCATGAGTAAACAAAGCTGAGAAGCAGCAATCTAATCTGCACTCAGTTGTTTCTAGACTTTCTCTACAAATTGCCTGAATGCCAGCTGACGTTTTCTGGTAGACATCAGACTGACAGCTGCTTTCTATAAATCTGTTCTTAATGTTTTAATTTCTAATACTTTTTGCCACTTAGTTGCTGAAGCCATCTTGTATCCAGCCTATTCCAGTGTGTGAGTACCAACAGGTTCCCACAGCAGCTCATTCCCTTCAAGGTACTGGTACTTAGTTGCTGACTGGGGTTAAACCATGACAAGATATCATCCAAATGATGCCGATTCCCTCTGTTGCCCATCAAACAAGTCGAAAGTTGTCTAGTGGCTGCTAACCATGGACTCACAATCACTGTGCCCTACATCTCCTTGATAAGCTCTTCACCAGGAAGATGGGATCCACAACCCCAAGTTCTTTTTATTTTACTTGTTATACTTCTTAGCTTTTTAATTGGAAAAAAATGTAAATTTTTTTCTCCCTACAGATCATATTGTGAAATTGTTACATGTAAGCAATGCTCCAAGTATCATACTAGAGAAAAAAAAGTTAATGACAACTGCTTTATAAAGTACCATGAATTATCTAACACATTAAACTAATGAAGTATTTAAAACCACATCAACTTTCAATATAATCAATTTCCTCAAAAAAATCTGGACAAGTTTAGCAATAAACTTATCAGATACACTAGAATTTTTATGCAATAAATTTATTAGATGCACAAAGTTTATGCAATTGCCTAATCAGAGAGGGCTGGAGTGGGTGATCTCTAAAGGTCCCTTCCAACCCAAACTATTCTCAGACTGTGTGACTCCCCAGCCAATTATCTGAGGTTTATAGCTCTCTGTTGGAAAACACTGCAATGTTAGAAAAGATGTTTTAGAGCCTGTGCTATATAGAGAGAATTTCAGTATTTACCAGATTTGGAAAACATTATGAACAACCTCACCAGAATTAAATTGTGCCACGTGTAAACCTGCAGAATTGATTTTCTGCATATGCATTTTAAATGAAGAGATTACACTGTATGAAAAGCAATGCAAAAAAAGAAAAACATTCAATTATCACACTTGCTACTTTACACAATTATTTTATTCAGAAGTTTATTTCACATTTTGTATGAGAAAATGGAAGCGGTAATTGTGAAAATACTGTAGCCTGACATTCACTTTGGAAGTCAAAAAGGTCCGACGCAGAACCTCAAGAACTTTTCAGCAGTGGGGACTTCTGTCAAAAGCTCTAATACCAAGGCTAAGAAATTAGAAAAAAGAGCATATTTACAGTGATTACAGATGGCATCAAAGGTATGGATAACCCGGGAGAAAATGGAGAAGCAGACTCCAGATTTCTGCTGCTTTATCTCTTCAGAAGCAAGTATGATAATGTTTTTAAGGGGTATATCAAAGTTCATAGCACTAGAAGAGAGAGCTGTGCCTGGCAGAGGCAGCACTGGATAAAGCTGTTCAGACATGAGGCTTGTATGCAGTTACTAATTGAATTGTTTCTTGCTGTATGCTCAGCCATACAACACGGCTTCAGCACTTTGCAGCAGGAGTTTTGGTGAAAGCTACACAGCAGAAACATGGGGTTTTCTCGCATTGCATGGCTCTCGGAACACATCTGATTCACAAATTCACTTCAGCTGCTCCTCTATGGCCCTGTGCACTGAGCTGACCTCAGCGTTACACCGGGGTCAAGCCTTGGATTCCCCCTACAGCTCCTAGGGGTGAAAGAGGGGCCATCCAGTGCTGAAACACAAGGATGATGCACTGGAGCCAGAAGCTAATCCTGCACCCCTTCTGTGTTTCCTCTGGTAGCTCCCATAGGGCTTATATTTCCACCAGCAGTTTACCCCACCAGGATTCCAAGCATCATGGTTACTTGAAAAGTAAGAGAATTCTGAAGAATTTCATTATTATTGAAACGAGCAAAGCTTGCTTTCAATGCAAATATTGACTTGTGTGGTATAAAGGAAATTTTTGCAGGATAACTGATTTCTCTCTGACAAAGAAACACTATAAAAAGGACATAAACTGAGGAGAAAAGAACCTGAAGAGATGTACTCACTGAGTGAGTGGAAGACATGAGAAGTTGCAGGCAATGGAGTGGGAAGAAAACAATCAATAAACCAGGAGTTCTCCAGCAGAAGGAGTGTAGGAAGTAACAGTGAAGAGGGCTGGAAGATCAATGCATGCACTAATGGGGCCTGGCCAGGTGCTTTGTTTTTATTTCTAAATATTCAGTGTGTTCTGGAAGGAATATTGTGGGTTTTACTTCTGAAACAGCACTGTGACTTGTATCAAATGCAACTTGTTTCAACATTTTTCCTGAACCAAAACATACCAGTTTGTTTACTTTGGAGAGGCAAGGAGCAAGCGGCAAGAACTGGCTAAAGGGTCTCTTTCTTTCCTCTGTGGATTTAGGCAATTGTTCACAGATTCAGACCTGCTGTCAGAGCAGCATCCACACAAATTTGCTGCCAGGAATGAACTCCTTAAATAACGCAGGTCTCCTTCCAAGCTTGAAGGTGACCACTAGTTTACAGCAAAATGACCTTCCTGTGTATTTTTGAGTGCATTCCAGGTTTGAAGAAGCAAAAAAAATCCCTGTTGGTCTGGGAAATAATATCTCTTGCAGAACCATGAGCTGCTGCCTGTGTCTGCATCAGGCAGTACATCAAGTGCTGGAGCAGCTGCATTTGCACTGGTTACTCTGCAGCTCAAGATCACTTCAGGCTCAGAGCTGATTTTTCACTCACCAGCAAAAAGATTTGGGGAAATTATTTTGCCAGACAGTAAGAATTTCTGCCACAGAGCACTCAAAGAGAGGTTAATGTTACAAAATTCCTGTGATCTAGAGCTATTGTAGAGGCTCTTCAGCTGGAAGGAAGCAGAAATGTATTAAATGTATTATATATGGTGGCTTTCGGGTAAACCAGGAACAGCCCAGTGCTGGGCAGTTGGAAGTACTGATTAACCAGCTATGCAAGAAGTGAAATACCATAGCAAATATTTGGCTGTTACTCTGTACTTTTATTCTAAGAATTAGCTGCCATTACCCAGTAATTGGTTTTCCCCCTTCATTTCTGTATGCTGCTATAAAGGTCTCTGACACCTTGTGCCTCCTTTAGGCATTTTTCCCTCCAAAAGTAAGTATTATGTCAGGCAACTCAGAAGCTAGATCTTTCTCATCCTTCTTATCCAAATACTTGATAAAATACAAAATAGTAGAGAATAAAGACTAGCAAGATATTTGATTAAGGTAATTTTTATTGTGGACCTTGCATTCAATGCTCAGACACTGGTTGTTCGATTTGGAAATACATTTTCTGTATACGTCCCTCAGCAGAGGGAGATCCCAGTCTCCTGAGCTTCCCTGCCAGGACAACGTTCACTCTCAGGGCAGCCCTGCTGTGCATCCCTAGACCTCTGCCTCAGAGCCTCCTGTGCTGCCCTTCTCCTTGAAGGACAGCCCTAGAAGGACAGCAAACTTAAAGGCAAGGAACATTGATTGGTTTTATTTCCCCATGCCAGGACAGAATGTATTTTTCCCAATTTTCTGATGAAAATCCATTGGCTGTGATGATCATAACAACTTAATTAGACTAGAAGAGAAAAAAAAGTGCTGAAATCTGAAGGAGAGACTCTTCTGCTCCCTGCTATGCTCCCTCCTCCTGATAGTCATCAGTCTCTGGAACTGAACCACAGCCTGAACAAGCTTCCCCATCACTCTGAGCTACCATACGCCTTGTCTCTGTGACACCATTTGTTTTCTTTTAGAGCTATTTTCATTTGTTGTTAAACATTCCTCTGAGATGACACCTTCTACCTTTATCTGCAGCCAAAACCCATTGCTTGCTCCCTGGGTGGTATATGTCTGTCTCTCTCCTGGATCCAAGAAGCTGCAGCTGCATCACTGCAGCTCTCCCTCTTTCTCCCCTTCCGTCAGAATTTTCTAGGAAAGCAATGCCCTTGTTCTTCCAAACCATTACCAGTAAAGCCTGTGAGCACTCACCAGATCAAAAGGTAGTGCTGCATTAACTATGCAAATCAGGGCTTCAAGGAAGCGTAAAATGAAAACAGGTTGCTAACCCACCTCTGAACCTGCTCACATGCACTTTGATGGAGTGATGGAGTAAGAACATCCAACATATCTGGGTATTTGTTCAATCCAAAACTGGATCCTTAGGGAGAGCCTTTTTTGATCAAACACAGCCTGAAAGAGGAACACCATTTATAACCTGACATTTCCTTCAGCAAGAATGGCACACACTTCTCCAAATCCAGGGATTTCAGCCCACCAGCTGCCAGTGGCAGTTTGCTGCCAAGGGGAAGTAAACTCATTCAGCCACAGCTGCAGCCCAGGCTACAGCTGCCACAAGTGCCCACAGACTTCCCTGGAGTACCTGAAAGAGGTTACTTACATGGCACCAGCATCCCTTGTTGTTCTCATTTCTCATGTGTGTCCTGGTTCTGGACGATATTAAGTTTTATCAATGGACAAGAGACGGATAGGGAAGGCAGCAATTTATTAAAGGGTAGATATATGGGGGAATAAATGGGGGTAATTGCCCAATTATGACCAGTCGGGACTCCCTCTGACAGACACACACACACACACACCCCCCACACTGTAACCTCAGAAGGACCGGGGGAAGGGAATATATGTTACACTCTACCCCCAACAAAACGGCCCCACCCCCTGCACCCACCGGCCAGGCCACGTGTAACTGGAGCAGAGAGGAGGGGAAGAGACTAGAGGTTACACAGTACCCTCC